>JAAMXV010000091.1:0-15957 GCA_019693495.1 Axilococcus clingmanii | reverse complement strand
TGGCTCTGGGCCGGGGGTTGGGGTTGGTCCTGGGTTAGGTCCGATTGCCCTAGTGGTGAATATAGCATCGAGCTCGTCAAGATCGTCTGAAGCGTAAACTGTACTGGCCAAGAGAGCCACGCAAAGGAATAGATACTTGTTCATGATGCTGCACAGGATGGAAAAGGCTTGAGGTAAGGAGGGAGATGGCAATCGCGAAGATTGTGTAAGGTCATCATGTACACATTCTGGCAAAATGTGTCTCCTATAGGGCTTAACACTGCAACCAACGGCTCAACGTACTTCGAATTTGTTTGACTTTGATTTGACACCACGGTAAAAGAGAGAAACTGTGACCTACAGATTTCTAGAAATAATTAAACGTCGTGTATGTTGCAATTTTTAAAGCTGTTGAACATAGTTGTGAATCAAATCGTAACGAAAACGTGTTCGTATAAGGCTGCTGTGTATGCTGCCACCTTGGCGCCATGGAATCGACCTCTCCAACCGAATGAAGACAGACCAAGTCAGCACCCAGTCACTCGGTCAACCTTTCAGACACTGTTCCCCCGACATACTAGGTCACTACTCTTTACACTCACATAAAGGTCTACTACATACTACTAAATAACAAAATTTCTCACTAAAAAAGCAACACAAATTGGAAAAAACAGGCTACCCTCCAAAAAAATGCAATATACTCTTTGTCTGTCCAACATTAGAATGCCAGCATATCCAAACCTCCACCATATGATTGTTTCGCAGCCAGCTCCTTCTTGGCTTCTTCATCAGAAGAAGGCATGAATGGTTTCATGTGTTCTCCGCAGTCGGAAGCCGTGATTGGCATGTGAATTGAGCGTGACAGCTTCAAGGTATTCCTGGGTGGGACTGTGCCCAGCACAGGCGTTTCCTCTGGCAGCGGTAAATCATTCTCGGCCCCATCATACACGCCATCGTCTTCAAATGCACTCATCAAAGACTCTCGAGAAAGACAGGGCACCGATAGAGCCCTCATGGAAGGAACCCTATGTTTCTGCGACAACTTGCTCTGGACTCCCTCTCGCTTCTTTTTCTCTGCCCGCTCCCATGTCGCCACGGATTGTATGCATGCATCAAGCGTCACTTCAATCCCACAATTGGATTGAATCGCAGACAGTTTCGCCCATGTAGCGAGCTCCCCTGCTCTGGCAATGGCCAGCAAATCATGGCAGTCTAGACCTCCCAAAGAACCGAGAGCACATGGGGCTGCAGGTGGGAGTATGGTGATGTCGCCCTCCCACGGCCGGGCAAACACCCTCAGTGGAGCCGAAACGACAGAAAATGGAATCAGCTGCAATAGCTGCTGGCACCTATGTCGTAACTCTCCTTCAAAGAGGACACCTGCAGTGCCAGCGACTCTTCGCAGGCTCAGCAGGGGCACCAACGCAGGTGACGTCTGACTGGTCACATAATGGTTGACAGAGAACATACCGCTCAACCCTTTCGCAGCAACGTTTCCATCATATGCCAAGGAACCATCTCTCCATGTCTGCTTTCCGGCCGACTGAGAAGAGCCTCCGTCGGCAGCGTATATTTGCAGTTCTCCACTTGCATTTCTGGAGTACAATTCAGGTGCTGGGTCCGCGAGCGTGGACACGCTGCAAGCCACAGCACTCCAGATAACGATGTGAGGCGTTGTCAAATAATTCAACAACCTTGGCTCGGACCTCCCATGAGCCGTCACCACAGATATGTTTAACACCCGTCCTGTTTTCTGGTATGCATCGGCAAAGGTGGCATCGCCCAATAAATGTCTCAATCTTTTGATTTGCAAGCTATGAAGGGTATCATTTGAAGAAGAAGAAGAAGCAGATGAAGCGGTCAGCTGGAGGCTCAAGCGGCCTAGTGTGCTGGGTAGACTCGTGCTCGAGAAGAAGGTGGGGTCGAGGGTTTGGAGGGACTGGGTCTGAAGGAATTCTTCCAACTCTATATCTGTCTTTGTAGCTGCAAGAGCAGCCACAATGGCTCCTATGCTACTGCCTGCAAGGACTCTAGGGAGTAGGCTGTGCTCTAAGAGTGCTTTGACAACACCTAGGTGAAATGCCCCCAGTCCTCCGCCTCCGCTGAGCATGAGGCACGTCCTGCCAAAGGCATGTCGGGTTTCTTTCAAAAATGCTCCTTTCTCTTCCAATGGTAGCTCTGGTGAATGCGTGATAGCCTCTAAGTGACTGCATACCTCCCCGATATACTCCCTGATTGGCTCCGGTATTAGCGGGAAATGTTCATGGAGGTTCTTGCTGGCGATGCCTCCTAAATTCCTTATCAAATCTGCTCTGATCGCAAACATTGAATCTGCAATAGTACCACTATGCTTCACATGCCTTAAGTGTACTAATTTCTCCCGCAAGAGATTCCTGTCATAAAGGGTGATCTCTTTTTTCCATCGCTCGGTCACATCTGCACCACCGTCCAATGCGTCCAATTTTGTGGCGAGAAGACTCCACTCGTAGTATGAACGTGCAGAAGCCATTTGTCGAATGTATCTACGTTTCTGTTGGCTTATAACATTTCTGATGTCTCTAATACGGGCCACCACTGTCGTGACGGTGGAGTAGACTAGCATGAACGCTGCATAGGGTTTAGAAAAGAGAGGGATGGAGGGTCAGGATGGGTCTCTGGGTTACAGACAAAAACCCCTCAATACATCCTCTTGACATACCTGCGGCGATGTGCCAACGTTTGAGCTCGAATCCTAATGCGTACGATATCCACCAAGACTTTCTTGTGGGGGCAGAAATCCAACCAATAAGGCTTAAAACTCCCCTAAGTGTTGTGACAAACAAGCTCCAATTAAGCTCGATTATTCCCAAAAATGAAGTTGATAGTAATTTAAAAGGAGCAATGATGCTCATTAATGAGAATATTAGCCTCGAATGCGCTAAATCCGAAAGAATAGCTGTGTTTGTCCGTCTTGGTGAATAGTAATCCATGGCGCCAGGTCCAACAGCCTTCGAAACCTGTTTCATCCTAGTGGAATATTATTCAATTCATCGTATAACTTGAAACATATCATTACATTTGTTTCGAAGGAACAATTGCCCATATAGATACGTGAGTCAGCATTGGGAACTGAGTCAGATAGCAGCAGCTACTCAAATAGAGGAAGCACCTCAAAATCATTGATTTTATGGTGAGTACTGTATATCAGGCAATGACTCCAAGTTGTCTTTCTATGGGAGTACTCCGGGCAGACTGGGGGACACTGTCCCAGCTGTCTCCTTTTTCCACCCTATAAAAATCCTTGCCGTCCTCCTATTATTCAGCCGGTGCAGCATCTCCCCATCTTTAATCGAGTCTCAGCAATTTTGGTAAATTCAACTAAAGTATTACATATAGATACGAAAAAAAGAGATATTCAAGTCCCTTTGTCTGTATACTAAGCACTCTCATTTGTTTGGATAGGAATGGCTGCCTTGACATCAAGCTTCCAAGGTGTTCGTGTGCACTCTGCCGTGCAAAGTAGCTTTAAGGGAAACCAAAATGGACTAAAGGTAAGAAAATGCTCGTCATTTAAAGACACCATCACTCCAAATGAGCATGCAGCCACTCCCTCTCGCACTGTCGCCTCATCTTCTCCAACCGCCCACAGATTAACAGAGGGAACGCTGTAGTTGTTATGCGTAAAAAAGAACTCCATCCAGATTGGTATGATAGCGCAGTGGTAACTTGCAACGGTGAGGAGGTCCTCGTCACATCAGGCACGAAGCCAGCTTACAATGTGGATATTTGGTCCGGCAACCATCCATTTTACCAGGGAGTAACCAGCACAGTCGTAACGGACGAAGGCAGTGTAAACCGCTTCAAGCGTCGTTATGCAGGTCTTGACTCCCTCAGCACAATTACCACCATGGCAAGTCTGAGCGGCAAACCTTCAGGACCTCTCAAGCTCGAGACGCCGCCAGCACCATCCAAACCCACCAAGGGTAAGGGTAAGAAAAAATGATTATAAAGTAGTTGAGTTCATGTAACAAACAAATACACACAAAGTTAAACAATTGTACTGTCTTCATGCTCGTCCACTGGGTCCAGGTATTCGAGTCCTCCTCGGCCTGTGGGCGGGAGATTTGGTCACGACAGGTGACTCCCCTAATGAAACCCTACCTCTCTTCCTATTCAAAATGGATGGGGAAAGAACGCCTAGGACTTGAGTACACTCAGTGTTCTCCTCCACACCTTCATCCACAGCGTTTTCTGTCTGTTCAATACCAGGGACTCCATCTTCGTTACGTTCCTCTTCGGCATCAACATCAACATGAATCGGCAGGGGCACCACCGCGTGTTCCTTTCCACGAGGCACTCTTCCCTCTGAAATCTGACGCCTGAATGTTGCAGCCAGTTCGTCAGGAGGGGCTGCACACAATATGCTGATCTCAGAGGCAGGGGGGACAAACACACATCGGTTGGGTGGGACAATGTGTCTGCTGCTTTGGTCGGCAGCATACTCATCCCGCAGGGCAGTCAGCACTCGGGATCGGATGGTGGACACGTGTTGTCTCTGCTCCATCTCGGCCTGTGCCATGGTATCAGCAGCCTCTGTGATGAGATGGTCCATTTTGTTACCAAGGTCACTGTCCATTTCCATTTCAGTTTGCATAATGCCGGACAGCTGCCGTCTGGAGGCATCTGCAGTGTCGCCCATTGCCGCACATGCTGCGGAAGCCTCAGACTCTCTTTTCTTCAGCTCCGCCATACCCTCCTTTGTCGCCATTGAGACTGACATGGAATGGGTCCCCAATGCTTTATCAGTGTGAGCGACCACCTTGTCAGTTTGGTCTCTCGCCTTTGCTGCCCATTCCATTCCTTCACACACCCATTTCTGGGCATTTGCAATGCCATCTTCAAGTCCTGTCAGCTGTTCAACACGCGCTTGGGCAGCCTCTTCTGCCCTTTGATCGATACTAGCGCAAGCCTCCTTGGCTCTGATCTCCAACAAAGTCAACTGGGCACCGACATTCTCTTTCTGTTCTGAAAGATGCTCCACAAGCAAGTTCACACCATTGACCACGTGCTGGCTAGCCTCCTTTGCAAAAGCAGAAACCAGAGCCTCCATCTTCTTCACCAGCTTGGCTTCTTCTGCTCTAGACTTTTCAGAAAAACGAGCAGCAAATGCCTGGAGCTTGGTATCATGCTTCTCCCAAGCTTCTGATGAGGAGTTCTTTGTTTGCTGTGCCAAGCTATGCTGAGCATCCAATGATGACTTTGCAGCTTGCACAACAGCCTTTGAAGCCACATCTACAGCCTTGGAGAGCGAGGACTGGGCTTCAAGAAGCTCTGTCAGCTGCGCCTGCTCCTTTGCTTGCAACATTTGAAGGTGCCCAAAATGTTCAAACAGAGCTTCAAACCCATGCTTGGTGAATTTCTGCAATTCCTTAATATGACTGACCTCATTTTCTTCAAAACCAGCCAGTGCTTGGAGGCCATTTGACGCCAATGCTCCGATCGTCTCTGAAGCGTCTTTTGCAGCCGCTTGCATTGCAGCCTCCAACTCCTTCAATACCCCAAATACTTGCTCGTTGGTTTCATCCCTCCTTTTTCTAAAGCCCTCCAGTATACATTTGCTCTTTCCAAACCTCTCTGACTGAAGCTTGGCAGTTGCCTCGATGGCTTCTCTGAGGGCTCCAAGTTTTGCCACTGTCTCTTCTCTACAACCGTTGACTGTCCTGAGATTTGAGTCCTCCAATGCATTCTTGGCATCAATGCACTCGAAGAGCTTCAATACATCAGCCGACGCTGATGCCAGTGCTGTGTTCAATCCCATTGCATGGTCTGCCAGCATTTTCTCAGAACTTGCTTGAACATCAATTATAAACTCTTTTTCTTTGATGTCCATTTCAGCTCTCTGTACTGCTCCAGTCAGCTCCTCAAATCTGGCATCCAATGCCACCCTTTCCTCTTCTAAACACTCCACTCTCGCTGCTAATGCAGCCCTCTCTGCCTTGTCTTCTTCATATTGTTTAACTGGTAAGTAGACACCATTCTTCTCCCGAGTGGCCACTAACTCTGCTCTCAGCCGTTCAATCTCACCAGACATTTCCTTTAAATGGGTGGTCTTGGATATCTTCTGATTAATTTCAGGTCTATTTTTGATATTCTTGGCTCTATGAGCATAATCTAGTGTGGATAACGTCTCTTCTTGGCATTGAACTGTTGGTGCAATGGTAGCAATGATGCAAGTTTTGGTCCTTCCGCCCAAGGAGTCTCTGAGCAGCCGAGTCAACTTGCTGTCCCTGTACGGAATGTGACCCTGGCCTTCCACCAGTGCAGTGATCACTCTGCCCAGCGTCAAAAGACTCTTGTTGATATTTCCAGCCTCCTTTGCCCGTGCGTCTACAGCTCCTGAACGTGTTATATTCTCAGAGCCAGCAAGATCCACCAAATAAAGCTTGCCAACGCGAATAACTTCCTCTCCATCTGCCAAGATCTCTCGGACCGAGACCGAGACGATGAACACAGAATGTGAACGGGATGACTGCTTGTTCAGCAAAGTCTCCGCAGTACGCCGTTTAGCATTACCTGCATCCAGATGCTCAAATATCTCATTGCAGCAACGGACATTGACCTCTTCGAGTCCAGCGAGGACGACGCCTGCACGGGGGTCCTCCAGAATTCGAACTGGCTTGGAGGATTCTATGCTGCTTCCGGAGGTTAATAAGTCTGTGATTTCTTCATTATAAAGTTCCAAGAAAGAGCAACGAACAGAGTATTCTGAGTTTTCGAGGCTTTCCAAATGTGAGAATATTTGTCCCACCGCTCGAGGTATGACGCCAGCACTCGGAGTCAAAGATGCTGCATTTTGGGAGACGTCCCCAGTCATTGTGAAAGTCTTTCCTGTACCTGTCTGTCCATAAGCAAATATTGTGCAGTTAAATCCAGCAAGAACTTCTTCCACCATAGGAGATATGGCAGTTTGATAAAGCCGATCTTGTGAAGTGTCCTTGTCAAACACTCTGTCAAAGTGGTATGTCCTACCCAACAATTTTCCACCGACATTCTGGCTAAGAGTTACTTCTTTTCCGGCTTCACTGCATTTAACTACTTCTTGAGCACGACTTTCGGCCTCATCTTCAGAGAGTGGCCTGTGACCGAAAGGGATTACAGTGAAAAATTTGTCGATTAGTCGCTGGGGGGTAAAATGGAACCTTACCTGCATCGAAGCACAACTTGTACATTGACAGAGTCTTGAACATCATTTGCAGATGTTATGGCAGCACCTCTGGCAGAAAGTGGTTTCTTACTGGCCATTTCGCGTTTAACAGCCCGGATAGTTTCCAAGCAGATTGACAAGTCCGTCACGTCAAATGTGATGATTCCTTCACTTAAGGTGTTGGAACGCAGTCCTTGATAAGAAATGGTAGACGCAACCCATCTGTTGACACCTTTGTTTGTAAAACGGGCGCAAAAGCTAACAGACCAACCCTTGTTGAAACATAGCTTTGCACGTTCGACCTACCCTGTTCATCTGAATAACTAAGATGTCTAAAGGCTCCATTTATCTGGACGCTGTATTCCAAACCTACTGATCGATAGTCAAAACCGACTCCCAGCTGGAGACATGAGTGATTCACTTGCTCGCTCCAGTAGTTTTGGGTCCATAGCTACGACGGATGACGGTAGTGTGGCTTCATCTTCTAGGAGTACAAAGCCTAAGAAGAAGAAATGGTACAAGAGGTACGCTTGACTTTCTTTGTCTCTCGGTCTAGTTGTGCCGGGTCCCTTTTCCTGGCTCCCGCTCACTCTCTATTAACCTGACCTGCATCAGATTTGCATACCAAAAATTGAAGGGCTGGAGACCAATCCATAGGGCAAGAGACTCAGAAATATTTTTTGGCATTGTTGGCAGCATTTGCATAGCCCTCGGCATCGCCATTGTCATGGCGTCCAGGGACATTCAATTTTACAGTGTGGACTACAGTTCTGTAGGTCCCTTTGCAGATCTTTCTCCGGAAGAGGCAAATCAACTCTTGTTGGCAAATGCAGAGACAGGCATATCCTATGATGTTTCTATAGACGTCCCTGAGACCATGGATCCTCCTATTTATGTCAATTTCAGACTGGGCAAATACTTCCAAAACTACAGACGCTATGTGAGAAGTTTTGACCCCAATCAAATGCACGATGGTACAACAGGTCCAGGAATTTCAGCATGCAGACCATACGTCTACGCTAATTTTGAAAGTGCGGATCCCAGTTTGCCGAACGACGGAGCCATTCTTCCGTGTGGCCAGATCGCGCATTCCTTCTTCAACGACACCTTCCAAGCCAGGATTGGCAGCCAGCAGGTGGTCATAGACGACGATGACATTGCCTGGGAGAGTGATGCCAGACATTTATATGGTAGCAATACATCTGTCAATTACAATAACATACCACAGTTCAGGGGTGGGGGCACGACTGGAGACGTTCCTCTCAACCAAGCGCAGCACTGGATGGTGTGGATGAGACCCGGTGGACAAGCTACAGTGAGCAAGCCGTATGGTGTGATCAATCAACAGATTCCAGGGGGCAGTACAGTAACCTTCTCTGTGATCAGCAGGTTTAATAGCTATGCGTACAGCGGAGATAAAACCCTCATCCTGACTACCAACAGTTGGGTGGGGGGAAGGAATGAGAATTTAGGGTGGATATATATTGGAGCTGGAATTTTGAATTACTGTTTCATCGCTCTCTTTGTATTTGGATATAACATGGGTTTCATCAGAAAAAGGGACTATGCGGACATGAATCAGATGACTTGGATCAAAAATGGGTATGCCAAGGGAGTGGGGGGAATGCCACCACAGCTGAAACACGAGCAGCAGCAGCAGCAGCACGTTGAGGCGGAGGAGTTTGTGCAAAGGAAAACTACACGTGTGCCGTCTCATAGAATTGAGTCAATCGGTTTGGAGTTGCCTGTCGGTTGATAAAAGTAAGCACTCAATAATTGTGTCGATGTACAGTGTGTAAAGTAATCGGTCGCGACTGGATAGCATGTGAATTGACCACCAGAAGATACAGTTTCAGTCAATTACATCATGATGCAGCATGAGATGAAGGAGGCTTGAGGATGGGAGCCCTTCTCTCAGTGAAGCTGCCCAACTGTCCGCAGGCAGCCATCTCATCATCTCCTCTACTATCCCTCACGGTAGCCACATGGCCTCCATGTATCAGAGCTCCACGAAATGCATGAACAGCTTCCGGTGTCGATGGCTGAAATGTGGTGCCTTGATGCGGGTTGAAGACTATCAAATTAATCTTGCATTTCACATTTTTCAACAGATCCAGCAGCAGTGCTGCATCCTCTATACCATCATTGATACCATTCAACATGGTGTACTCAATAAGCACATGCCTCCCCTTGCATCTCATGCTGCTCTGCTTGGGAAAGAGCTCCTCTAACAGACCCACTAATTCGCCCAAGGAATGCCGTCTGTTGATGGGAACGATCCAATTCCGGATGTCCTCCTTGGGAGAATGGAGACTGACAGCTATGAGGGCGTTAGACGCAGCAACAAACGCTCTGAGCTCTGGCACCAGTCCGACGGTTGACACCGTCACCTTGTTATGGGACATGTGGAGGCCCAGTGGATGGCAGATGATTTCTACGGATGGCAATACGTTTGTGAGGTTGTGCAAGGGTTCCCCTTGACCCATGTACACCACATTAGTGATTGGAGACGGTGACGGTCTGTCTGCCTCCTCGCCTTGTTCTTGAGCTAAGAGTCGACGGGCTGAGACGAGTTGCTCTACTATTTGAGCCGCTGACAGACTGCCCACGAGACCCATCCTACCTGTGAAGCAGAATTGGCAGTTCATTGCACATCCTACTTGAGAAGAGACGCAGAGCGTGAGTCTGGGCTTGGAGCCCCGCTCCCTGACGATGGGGATCAGAACAGCTTCGACTTCTGACCCCGCTGCCTTACCTACCGTCAGCTTGAATATCAACTTCCGAGTTCCGTCGGATGCAGAGTGTATGCCTACCAACTCTATGCCCCCATCAATCGTAGCTATTCCATTGAACCTCTCTATAAATGAATTACTGAATCCATTCTGTACACCGGGACTCGGTGCTTGGTCCAGTGCTGTGATCCACTGCCCATCATAGTCATGATAATACATCCATCTCCACAACTGGACAGCTCTCTTGCTTCCCTCGCCTATACTTTCACACCATTTTTCCAACTGATGAAACGACAAGTTTTTTATCATGAGGCGACGCTGGTCATCAAACCAGTCTTCAGGATAGGAGGGCGGTGTGGCAACGCCAGTGTCCGTGACCAATTGCTCGGCACAGAAGTTCGCAGAACACGACGTTCTGCTGGTAGTATGCACTGACATCTCAACCTTTGAATACAAAACATTTACAACGGACTTTCTATTTCGTCTGAGAGGTTGCGTGATGTTGCGCGTGCATCTCGGACACTGCCTTGCAGTAAAGTTCTCCATGACGCGCATTTTCTATATTTACATGCTTACTATTATTTTTTAGATGCTCCAGCTCCGACCATTGCTCCAAAACCTTTGCCATTGCTGCCAGCGCTCATTTTCTTCTTCCTCCTCACTTTGCCGGGAGCTACTTGTCTGGGCCCGGTGCCACCCAACACAGAAGCCATCATTTCTTCATCAGTCATGCTTGGCATACCTGGGATGCCAGACATTCCTCCAGAAAGCGCCATCATCTTTGTCAAATTTTGCATTTGTGATCTCATGGCTGCAAACAATCCTACCAATTCTGCTACATCCTTCTCCTCGAACCCAGACCCTCGAGCCACACGTCTCCGCCTACCTGGGGTCTTTGCTAACAACTCAGGCTGCTCCCTTTCTTGTTTTGTCATTGAACTGATCATTGACTCATACGTCTGATAGGCCTTCTCAACCTTTTGTAATTGCTTATCCGTCATTGCCCCCATCCCAGGAATCATCTTGACCACCTGGGCCATAGATCCCATGCCAGATATCGCCTTGTACTGCTTTAAAAAGTCATTGAAATCAAATTTGGCAGACATCATCCGCCTTGTGAGCTCCTCTGCTTCTTCCGCTTTGATAGCTTCCTCTGCTTTTTCTACCAGGGTAACTACATCACCCATTCCCAGGATGCGGGAGGCCATGCGCTCCGGGTAGAACGGCTCCAGAGCATCCAAACCCTCCCCGATCCCCACAAATTTAATAGGTTTCCCAGACACCTGCCTTACAGACAATGCTGCGCCACCTCTACTATCGCCGTCTAACTTAGTCAACACTGCTCCTGTAATGGATGCCACGTCATCGAATGCCTTCACCAAATTGGCAGCCTCCTGCCCCGTCATAGCATCAACGACAAGGAGGACATCTGAGGGATTTACGGTGGCCTTCACAGTGGCTAATTCTTCCATCATATCTTCATCTACCTGCAACCTTCCAGCAGTGTCCACAATAACAACATCGAATCCCTCCTTTCTGGCCTTCTCCAGCCCCTGCTTTGCAATGTCTGCTGGCTTGACTTTGTTTCCGAGTTCAAACACTGGGACGCCCACCCGCTCACCCAGGGTGACTAACTGGTCGATGGCTGCAGGCCTGTACACATCAGTGGCAACCATGAGGACTTTCTGGCCTTTCTTGCTGAGCAGCTTTGCCAGTTTGCCGCACGCCGTTGTTTTGCCGGTGCCTTGCAGACCTGCCATCAGAATGACTTGGGGGTCTCCACCTTGAGGTACATTCAAAGCAGCATTACTACCCCCCATGAGATCTCTCAACTGGTCATACACTACCTTGACAAGTTGTTGATCAGGGGACACACCTTTGGTGACGCTCGCTCCTAACGCCTCCTCTTCCACCCTTTTCACAAAGCCGCGAACGACTGGAAGGGAAACATCTGCTTCTAATAAAGCCCTACGGATTTCTCTGAGAGGCTCTTTGATATTATCTGATGTCAATTTACCATCTTTGCGGACTGAGTCCCAAGCTTTACTCAGGCTCCTCGACAAGTTGTCAAACATCGCACGCGTGAGGGGAGCAGAACGCCTGGAGGCATTCTTGCGAAGGCTGGTCGGTGCCTGTGTAAATGTGTGTCCATGAGGGAGCTGATGAAGGCTATGACGAAGGAATCTTGGTCTTGAATTCGGACGAGCCGTGAGTGGCAGCCGAAACATTGTAAATGAAATCTGCAATCGGCTTAAATCCCTTCAGCGTCCAACTGGCATACACTGATTTCAAAAAAAGTGGATCAAGCTCCAAAACTGGTAAAATTAATTGTTTTCAAAATTGAGTATGATATTTTTTGGCGTATCATCCCAACTCTATCCACCCTTCGGCATCGGCCTGAAGGGGCTTCTTGTCGGGCATCATCCAGTGACGATCAAATAATAGTACATGATCCATTTCCAACAGACAAATTTTTCTAGACTTATTAAGACAAGGCCCATCATATTCCACAGAACACATTGTTTGAATTTTCCCAACCATTTTGACAAGTTTGCAGTCCCACCCTCTCAGAATTTGCCCCTGCCACTCATGCCTTGCTCAGTGCAGTCAAGTATGGACTCTTGGAACAGATGCGTAAAAAAATCAAAACCCAATAATTAAAATCTGGCTTTCTTCACAGTTTCACTCTGCCTGCACATTGAGTTGAACGTTGGACTTTGGAGAATGTGGCAAAGTCACAAGATTGCTTGATTTGAGAGACATATGGGTGGCTTTAGGACGCCAACGTATGTACTTTTGAGTACAGTAGCTGCCGCTGGAGTGGTTTGGCATGCTTTCGCAACGAGAGAGCAGTAAGTGTTAAGACTCCTTCACATAAAATGATCAATTCTCGTGCTTCAGTGGTCGTTTTTTTCAGCTAATTTCACGTCAAATAATACTGACACGCACCGTTTCCATTAATGATACTCAGATTCTTCCCTGCCATGGTGTACTTGGCAAGCTCCAAGCTGTCCACCGCCATCATAGGCAATCTGGGTTTTGCATGCGCCTTGACCATCTACAAGGTCCTCACCAGAATATTCCTGGGTACACTCAGAGATAGCGAGGTAGAGCGCATCAACGACAAGATTTCACAAGCCATAGTAGAAACCTTGCTGGCTATGACGATTTTTCGGGAAGACTTCACGCCCTCCTTCATCAGTATGTTTGTCATCCTGTCATTTTTGAAAATCTTCCATTGGCTGGTGCAGGACCGGGTGGACTTTGTGGAGACCACACCAGATATCCCATACTCACAGCATTTCTCCCTAGCAACGTTTTCTGGGCTATTATTAGGAATAGACATCCTCTTCTTACGGTTTACCTTGAGTCACACGCTGCGAGTGGGAGTGAGCGTCTATCTTCTGTTTGCATTTGAATATGCCATACTGGCATCGACCATGGCAGCGTCTATGGTGAAGTACAGCATGTCTGCAATAGACATGGCATTGGAGGGTAGATGGGAGGGAAAAGGGGCAGCCGTATTCTACCTGCAACTCACATTGGACATGCTCCATCTCATTGTGTACTTTGCATTCTTCGCCACAGTCTTTTCGACGTATGGCATTCCGTTGCACTTGGTCAGGGATCTGTATTGGACGGTGCGTAATTTCCAGAATAGAGTGAGAGCATTCTTGCGATATAGAAAACTGACCGCCAACATGGATGAACAGTTCCCCGATGCCTCCCCCGAAGATGTAGAGAGAGTGGGAGGGGTGTGCATTGTGTGCAGAGAAGATCTGGTGGCCCAGTCGGGGAGAAACAAGAAACTGGGGTGTGGCCATGTATTCCATTTACATTGCTTGAGGTCCTGGTTGGAAAGGCAGCAAAACTGTCCAATCTGTCGGGCTGCAGTGACGCCAGGACAAGGTCCTACGACAGCTCCAGCCAGGCAGCGACCAGCGCATGGTCGTCAACAACAGCCGGGCGAGGATGAATGGATGAGAGATATTGCCCAGCGGTTGGCTCAGGGGCAGTTGAGAGAGGCTGTCAATGATTATGTCAGGCAGAGAGATGGAGAATCTAACAATGAATCTAATAGGCATGAAGAGTCCAGATCTCCAGCGCCACCACGGGAGCAGCAGGTTCAAGTGCGAGTGACGACGTCTCCGCCGCCGCCTGGAGTATCGACGTTCATCACGTTGCGTGCGCCTCCGACACCCGAGCAACATCAGTTAGCAATGGCAGCGGCAATGGCAGCCATAGGCGCCATGTCACATAGTAACTCGCCTGCTCAAAGCCCACCTCCTCTGCCTGCAGGAGGTGATTCAGAGAGTACCAGGGTGGCAATGATAGCGAGCGCCGAGGCGGTGGAGAAGATGTTGGAAGAGCAGTTGAAAGGCCTCAAAACGTATTTGGAACAGTTGAAACAGGGAGAACAGCAGCCACCACAGCACGGTGAGGCTGGACCTAGCACTTCACGCAGTGTAGAAGCAGTTTCTGAAACGCTCGATGACCAACAATCATCACAAGCAGAGTTGCGGCGGAGAAGGCTTCAGAGGCTGGTTCAAGGGCAGGGAGATGATCCTGAACACCAGCAGCAGTGAGGAGCCTTAGGATCGGGAGAAACCGGGAAATGTGTAGTTTAAATTCTTATTTTTATTAATCGAAGCAGTCTGGAGTAATTCCCCTTTGTATCATTAAATAAAACGTCGTGATCACACCTTTTAGAAGATGAAATTAATCGCGTCTTTGTATTCGAGCACGCTGCTTTTATTTGCGCAGGTTGCTGCTGGTACATTCGTTATCGAAAGCGGGGGGTTGAAGGTACGCGCTTCACGCACCGACTTTGGTGTGCGTATGTCTTAACCCTGTTGTACGGATTCGCAGATTACCTTCCCACCGGACGCCAAGTCTTTATATCCCACTGGATGGGACATGGCATTAGCAAATTTTGGATCGCCTAAATACGGAGGTTCTTTGATGTAGGTCCTACTGTTCACATGAATTCTGTCCGCCCAGCGTGTACTGCTATCCCAAAGCTCACGACCTCTCCTTTTTCCCTTCCCTTTTCCTCATTCACACACACACTTGCAGGGGCCGTCTTCTTTATGTGGACAAAGACTATGGTCAGGACTTCACTTGCTCACCACCCTGTAGATTTGCATGCCAAGATTTTGCCGCCTCCACTCCCCATTTCGACGTGAAGTCAGAGTCTCAGGAAACATTCATCATGCTGGTTGACCGAGGTCCTGTGGAGCCAGGAACAGAGGCTTGCAAGTTTGCAGAGAAGGTTTGGAATGCACAAGCTGCTGGTGCCAAGGGTGTGGTCGTTGCCAACTATGATGATGCACTGACCACCATGGAAGCACCCGATGACGATGACGAGATCAGTTACCAGTACCTCCAAAATATCACCATACCTGCGACCCTCGTGGCAAAGACGACTGCCGATGCCCTGAAAGGATTCCTGAGGAATGGAAACTCGGTATATATCAGTCTTGATTGGACGGACGCTCTACCGAAGAAACAGATGGTCAACTGGGAGTTTTGGACGAACTCCAACGACTTGTGCGGGCCGATCTGCGACATCCAGCGCGATTTCATTCGGGACTTCGTTCCGGTTGCAAAGGAGTTTGACGGTAATGGTTGGACCACATTCACCCCTCATTATCTTGTCTGGGTGTGCCCAAATGAGTATAGAGATTCACCGGAATGCATGTCGCAATGTATCAGACGGGGACGGTACTGCTCCCCGGATCCTGATGGCTCCCTGCAAGAGGGGTACAGCGGGGGAGAGGTGGTGGAGGAAAACCTCAGACAGCTCTGCGTGTTCAAGTTGGCTCAGGAAAGATCAAAGCCTTATATATGGTGGGATTACTCCACCAAATTTTCAGAGCAGTGCACCATGGCCAAAAAGGACTACGGGCAAGAGTGCGCCGAAAAGGTGTTTGCCGAGATCCTGAGCGGAGAGGGGGCCTGGTCTACTGTCGAAGATTTGAGAGCATGTATTGGCAGCCAAGATGAAGATGCCGTCCATGCCGTGATGGAGGAACAACTGGTGGCTCAGAGAGGGGATGGGGG
>JAAMXV010000009.1:0-10479 GCA_019693495.1 Axilococcus clingmanii | reverse complement strand
GTGCCTGCCCCCGCCCCAGTGCCAGCTGCAGCCCCAGCTGCAGCCTTACCTGGAGGATTGGACCTTGCAGCTATCAGCGCATTGGCTGAAGCCATGGGAGTGCATGCCCCAGCAGCTGTGGCTCCTGTACCACCATCACCCAGTCCAGTCATGATGAGGAATGCAGTTAGACCCATGGTAGTGGCCCCTGGAATTAACCCCCCTCCAGGCTCCGGCCCCATTCCCATGACCTCAGCCACCACCACCACCACCCAGCCAATGTTCAGTCAAGTGCAGCAATTTCCACCAGCTCAACAGGGCCCCTATTCACATCATTAGTTTTAGTTCGTTGCAACTGTATGACTTTGACTGACTACTTTAATCTTGTATCTGGCGCGAAAGACTTTTGGGTAGTGCGTTGACTGTGTAACTCATTTTAAAATTGGTGAGGCGGCAGTACATACAAAGGCCATGTTTCTGGCACAAAAGTACAACAAAACATTTACAGAAGCGAAACTACTTTGGCCATATCCAGTTCGGAAGACAAAACCCTAAGAAACCCTAAATATCTGCTCCTCAATGATAAAGTACCAACGACTATACTACTCAACCATCATCACGCTTCATTACCGCTGTCTGAAACGTGAAACCGCTTTCTGAATGCATCATCCAGTGCGGTAGCAGCTACCAAACTCTTAACTCCCCTTCCCAATGGACTCCCTCTGGCCTTGGCAAACTCAGTCAGCTCCTCTCCCAGCATCTCGATGCGTTTTTCCAGCATCCCCTCCTCCTCCCTCGTCAGGACTATGGCCTCATTCTTCAGAACAGTAGACAGCCATGGCCATTGCAGCTGGGAAGCAATGTCGTCCAGGGTCAAATCTGCACACACCAAGGCACTCCCCCATTCACTGCTGGCGTTATCCACCGCTGCCGCATCAGCCTGCGAATCGGTCGTGTTCCCTTTGGACGATGGCTCTGGCTTGGTGACAGAGGTTGCTAAGGCTAGTTTATCCTGTTGCGTTGAGCCTGCATCTTCTTGCTCTAGGGGTGCAGCTGAACCCATCCTAGGTCGTTTCAGCCTCAGCTCTTGTTCTGAGAGTTGAGACTCCCCGCCACTTTGGTGTGACATTTCTCTGGGACGGGGATGTCCTCTTGGGGCAGTTGCTGGGGCACTATCTCTACTATTGACACGACGTGAGTCGTTTTCTATTGAACTGCCATCAGAGTCATACTCTTGATCTACTTGTCTGGGAGAACTTACGGTTACCTCTGCTCTGTCTTCCTTCTCTTCTTCTTCCTCTTCTTCAAAAGATTCATCTTCCTCCATTGCGAAGAAGTCCAAGGCCTTCTTGGCATACTGCTGAAGCAGCACAGCTAATCTTCCTTCTTGACTATTCTGGGATTCATGATCCAGCTCCAAGAAGTGCATTTCTAAAAGATGAGATACATGCTGTACAATATTTTCAAAGCCTATTCTATCAAAGCTTAGGCATTCTGCGGGGGAACCCCCCGTTACCCGGGACCCTGTCTGCCCTTGCTCCAGCAAATCTTTATTCAATTCTATTGATTTAAACTGCTTCAACAAAGAACTGAGATGGTACATTGGCTGATTAGCTACCTGGCTAACTGTTTTCCCTATGCTAACGCTTTGATCCTTCCCATCGCTGACGGCAACGACGGCCTTCCGCTTTTTAGGAGACGGAAGACAATCGCCGCCCTCTTTCTGATTGTTCTCAACGCGAAGTCTTCTAAGCCTTGCAACTGTTGCATTTAGATATGAGGAAGGAGAGCCCTGTAAGATGTTGTCATTGCTGCCTAAGGCCTCAGATCCATCATCCCCGGGCTCAGAGGCGTCGATCGAGTCGGCGGGGTTGCTGGGGCCAGGGCTGTTGGGAGCTGCCTGGGGTTCGATAGTTGTTCCGTCCACTTCAAGCTCTGGTGCTTGACGTGATTTTTTCAAAGGACTTGTGTACACTGGGCGATCTCCTTCGCTATCTGTCCTCATTACTTTTTCTGACCGTGTCTTTCAACGAAATTGACGATTGGAAGTCACATACGTCAAACTCCAGGACACTTTGACCTTGACAAAGTGTTCAAATATCACATTCCGGAATGGCCTTATCGCAATGGAGGTTTTTGTTGTCCCCATGGGTGCGATATATTTTGTGACCTTTCCTCCATCCTTAACACCATTTCGGCGCCCAATTGCAAGGCATTCCTGCAATTGCCGTATTGAATCATAGTGTCCCCAGATTCATCATCGGCACACGCAAAAGACTTTATACAGCGCTGACGTACTGGATTTTTCTCGGTATCAAGATGCCCAGCGTGACATCCACTTCCAATAATCTACATACCAACAAGGGACAAGTTTGTGCATTTTTGGTTTTCTTAATTCTAATTACGAGCAACATAGTTCCTGGAAGCTCCATATCTACTGATTCTTTTGAAAAACATAGCGGGAGGGGCCTACTAGCAAATAATGACACTTGTTCCAAACCCACCGCAAGTGCCCTGCAACAAATCAGGCAGTTGACCAACATTTTTGAAAATTCGCAACTACTCCCTGCCTATAATTTTGCCAAGAACAACTCTGATGGAAGGGGGATAACATTTGGATGCATTGGCTTCACTACAGGAACTGGTGAGGGTTATTATGTCATCAATGAGTACCTCAAGCGGCTCCCTAGTGCCAACCGAACGAAAGCTCCGCTGGCAAAGTTCCTGCCCACCTTGAAAAAGATCGCTGAGAGAAAATTAAAAGGCGACACCCCACTGCCAGGTTTTATAAAAGGTGTGAAAGCTGCTGCTAAGCTCAAAGCATTCAAAGACGCACAAAATTCAATCTGGAGACGGCGGTTTTTAAACCCGAGCATCAAGCTGTCATGCACTGCTGGCATTACATATCCCTTGACATTTGGATTGGTGTACGATACATGCATCATGCATGGGTTTGCAGACAGCAATAGCAATGTTTTCAATATATCTTGCTCAGGTATATATGACTATACACAGAGAACAATAGCAGCAGCGACGTTTAACAGCTCTGATGCATACCAAACGGCTTGGTTTGAGACATTTTTAAACAGGAGAACACGCATTTTGAATGATACTCAGTTTTGGGAGGGTACAGGATACAGAACAGACCTCTACAAATGGATATTTTACTCTGGAAACGTGTTATTAAACAAAACCATGGATCTGAGATGGTCAAAGTGTCCGGGCACGGCAACCTCTGGCCCTTGCCACTCCGAATTCAAATCTAATCATATAGTCATAGGAGGCTTGATACTCGGATCATTTACTATTAAACCTTAAATTATTACACTGTAAAAATCAATACTGTAGCAAGGATTGTATCTGCTCATGGCTCAGTCCATTAGTCTCCGGCAGATTACGGTGCGTCCATGCAACGCCAACCAGTGCAATGACGCCATACGACCAGAATGCACCTGAGCCACCTATATACCTGGTAAGGGTGAGAAATGTCTGAGCAACAAGCGCATTAGATATCCAATTGGCAGTCGCTGCTATGCCCAAACACAATCCTCTTATTTGTACTGGGTAGATTTCACTATTCACGGCCCAAGGCACAGGGCCCAATCCCGGACTGAATACCGCCAAGTAGAGCAGCAACCACACGAGTATCAATTTTGAATAGTGGCTTGGACATCCTACTGTGAACAGTGTCTGGGCGCACACAGTCGCGTCCAAGGCTTTGCTAGCAGCCCCAGTCGAGGAGGGCAACGGGAGGCATGTGCCTGGGTCCATTGGGTCATTGGAACCACAGTATCCACAGCCAGCTGCGATGCAGTCGGAGCAGTGCAGGACTGGGGTCGTACCACACACAGGCATGTGTCCTTCACTTATCTTGATGAGAGGTGAATGCGTCTCTGCAACATAAAATGCGGCTCCCAGTCCAGTCAATGCTATAGCAACTCCAATAAGAGATGTCAACAGCAGCCGCCTCCTTCCATACTTGTCGATACAGTGCATGCCAACAAGGGTTCCCAGTGCATTCACGCCTGCAGGCAAGGTGCTCCATAGCAGCGCCTTTTGTTTGTCGTGGATCCCAGCAAGCTGTAGGATCGAAGGGGTATAATACATGGCAGTATTTATTGCAGTCGTTTGCTGCAAAATTTGTAATCCAACACCAATATGCAGTGCACGCAGAACTGGTCGTTCTAAAAGCTGAGACCGCACTGTCTTTGTCGTACTACTACACTTTCTCTCCTCTATGGACACATCATCCCCGGGCCTCTCCACTTCAACGCCAATAGATATACGTCGCCCATCTGTGTGAGCTTCTGGTTGTCGGCTTTGTTGGTTCCTCAAAGCATTCTGTGCTTGTCTCGCCTCTTCATGTCTGCCTTGACCATGGAGCCATGTGGGCGACTCTGGCATCCACAGCAGACAGATACCCTGCAGCGCTGCTGGCACAGCTGCAACACCCAACATCCACCTCCAGTTTCCAACAGCCACAAAAGAAAACCCATAATTCACGACATATGCTATACACTGTCCTGTGGTGATCATGAAGACATTCATGGTGACCAATCTAGCCCTCATTGAAGCGGGGGCGCACTCAGCTATGTACGCTGGGACGACTGTGGAAGCCAGCCCGATGCCAAGGCCGACAGATATCCTACCAAAAACGATGGTTCCGAAGGAGGTGGCTGAGGCCATGAGCAACGAGCCTATGGAGAACAATCCATCAGACAGAAATAATGCCTTTTTCCTTCCGACCATATCACTGAGTCTGCCACCTAGTACAGAAGACAGCGCAGCAGCCAAAATGGCAGAGGAGACGATGAACTCTTGCATGGAATCGAGGGAGGCTGTTTCGTCGGAGCCATAGTGCGGGATGAGTAAATCATCCCTTATGTAGGGAAGTGCCCCAGATATGACTCCAGTGTCATACCCAAACAAGAAGCCCCCTATTCCAGCTACAAACACCAATGTGAACAGGAAGAGCCTGTTTGGTGGAGCGGAGGAGGCTCTATCAGCAGACTCTAGAGAGGTAAGCAAGGGTTCAGCGTCCGATTCATTCATCCTTAGCGAGGATCCAACCACTTCGAAACGAGTGAATGATTTATTGGGGTTGTTCATGACAGGACGGCGTCCCATAGTCATAGCAGTGACGCATCGCCGATCCTGAAAGAATGGATTGACCCCTTCAATTCAGTGTAAAGCTGGCGCAACAACAAATAATAGATTACATTATCGTTAAGATGCAGGCGTTTTCCTTTTATTATACCCTCCTCGTCTTCCATTACCTCCGCCCCTGCCCTGATAATTGGTGTTGGTACTCATGTCCGACCGGGCCTCCTCCTCTTCAGAAGCAGAACTTCTGCTTGGCGCTTCGACCAGTCCATCTTCGATCAACATAGTTTTCCTGCTCAATTTAACCTTGCCATTATCAGCAACCTCTAGGACCTTCACATCCACTAGATCTCCTTCCTTCACAACATCAGCCATGTTGGCGATGCGGCTCACGTCCCACTCCGAAATATGAACCAGCCCGTCTTTGGAGGGGGCCAGCTCTACGAAAGCCCCAAAAGGTTGCACCGACACCACTTTCACTTGTCTCAATACCATACCTACTTCGGGGTCTACGATAATCCCTCTCACCAGTGTCATAGCCTTGGCCATGGAGTCGTCCGAGTATGCCTTGACGTATGCAACCTGATTGTCACCGTCCACATCCAGCTGAGCTCCGCTCACCTCCTCAATTGATCGTATTGTCTTACCACCAGATCCAATGAGCATACCGACCTTATCAGCAGGCACTGTGACCTTCATAATTCTAGGGGCATAAACAGAGAGCGATCTGCGGGGCGGAGGATTGCAGTCCGCCATTGCCGACAGGACTGTTTGCCTGCCCTTCCTGGCAGCCACCAGTGCCGCCTTCATGATATCCAGCGTGATTCCCTCTACTTTTATGTCTAGCTGAAATGCAGATATTTTCTCTTCATCCCCTGCCACTTTGAAATCCATGTCCCCCAGGGCATCCTCTGAGCCGAGAATGTCGGTCAAAACTTGGAATTCCCCAGACGGCTCGAGGATGAGTCCCATTGCAACCCCCGCCACCATTCTTTTCAATGGGACACCTGCACACAAGTGAGTGGGAGAGTCATATTTGGAATGAAGAAAAATTAGAAGCCCCGAGACTGGATAATCTGTGAGTGGGATAACCAAGACGTGCGCGCAGATGGTGTCTAACGCCATCTTACGATATTCCCACCCCCCCCATTAATAAATAATTAATAAAAGTCATTCTGGGCTCATCTGCATTCGAGTCATGCCACCACTATCAAGCACGCCACGCCAAGTGATGAGCCCCTTTCCTTTCCTTCCCCCCCCCCGTTTTCATCAAGTCAGAGTGCAGATATCTGTATTATGCGACGGAAAAGACCTACCTGCATCGAGCATAGCCAAACACCCTCCACAGACCGAGGCCATGGAACTAGATCCATTAGATTCTGTGATGGTGCTTTCGACCCTCATAGTGTATGGGAACTCTTCTTCATCCGGAATGACAGGCATCAGAGCTCTTTCAGCTAGGTTGCCATGGCCTACTTCTCTCCTCCCGGGGGGCCCAACTCGCCCAGTCTCCCCGACAGACGATGGTGGAAAAAAGTATTGGAGATAAAATCGTTGGCCCTCTCCATCAGAAACAGTAGTCGTCATGGCATCTACTCGCTGCTGAGAGTCCCTGCAGCCCAGCGTAGCTACCGCCAACGCTTGGGTCTCCCCCCGTGTGAAGAGCGCTGATCCATGCGTCCGTGGAAGAGCTCCCGCCCTGCTCCATATAGGTCTGACTTCATCTATGCTACGTCCATCCGCTCTGATGCCCTCTTTCAACACCAATCTGCGCATAATAGAGGACTCTACCCGCTTCCATGCCAGGCTCAGTGTTGACTCTTCATAATCGTGAACTTGTACCTTTTCGAGCGTCTCAGTCTTCAGAGCAAAGATCACCTCTCCTCTTTCTTGCTTACTCTTCATTGTGCGGTATGCATTCTCTATCCTTTGTCCAGCAATGTCGGCTATCAGATCATCTAATCCAGCTGGAGGAGTCACCAAATCTTCTAAACGCTTTGCCTTGCCGACCACTTCAGCCCACTTTCCTATTTGTGTACACATGCTCGAAATTGCATTTTGTCCAATTGCTACAGCCTGCATGTTTCCACAGCAGATTGTTATATTCATTTAGCCATTACTACGTACCAGGAGTGCAAGGACTCCCATGAGAGAGAAAAAAAGAGAGAAAAAGAGAGTGTAAGGGTTTGTGTGTCTTGCTTCAGATACCGTCCTAATCGATGATGTATCATGGCAGCAAGCTGCTCTGAAAGATGCCATATCTCGATCGTTTTCTCATCATGAGCAAAAACATACCAAATCATCAATCTTGTATGTATTTCTATATGAACAACACCATTGTACACCTACCTCTAACATTTCATCTTCAGTCAAAAAATCACAGAAGCCTTCGATCATCAAGACGGCATCCGCAGTCCCTGCCACAATGAGATCGAGCGTGCTCGTTTCCATATCCGCCACAGTTGGATTGATCACAAAACCCCTCTCCGGCAGAAGACCGACACGCACGCCTGCCACTACAGACTTTATAGGAACTTCTGAAATTGCCAGTGCTGCACCAGCAGCAGTGATGGCCAGAGGTTCTGGGGAGTGCAGGCCATCATAGCTCATGACCCACTGCAACACTTGTGTAGAATGGGTCCATCCCGATATGATCATTGGGCGGATGGGTCTGTCTACAAGACGAGCCACCAATACTTCATGATCTTTGGGTTTTGCTTCTCTCTTCAAATAGCCTCCTACCGTACGACCTGCCGCTGAGAAACGCTCAGAGTAGTGGATCTGAAGGGGCGCAAAACTGCCATCTCCTGAACTGTCCTCGTCAGCGCATGCGGTGGTGTAAAGCATGGTTTCCCCATCCCTAGCCATTATAGCTCCGGATGCTTGGCGACCTATCTCCCCTGTTTGCAATGTAATTTCTCTGTCACCTACTGCTAATGTGAGAGTTAGGGCCTCCGGAGCCTGAGCACCGCTTATCATTGTGGCACAGGGAGACACGGGGTGCTGAAAGCCCGAGCGACGATGATGATACCCATTCGGCAGATTATGCTTTATATTGCTATGAAAAGATGGTTTGACATGCCCGATTGTGCAATAAAAGGGGCTTCTACGTATCGTTTCAGGGGTGATGTTGCCACATCGAAACGATGCGATGGCAGCCATCGGATGTAAGCGAAATACAGGGTTCTTGTAAACAGAATTAAGAACACATAAACTAAATTTCAAAAATTTACATGCATGCAAACATTACATTCTACATCCGATCGAAGTCCACTTTTCATATTCAATCTCTTTGCTTTCTTCGGGACGTCTCTCGCCGCTCTCGCTCCTGTGCATTTCTCATCATGATGATCAACAATCTCACTAAAATCGCCCCGAAATCTACAAACAGGTCTAACGCATGCCTCACATGGTCTCGGTCTCCATTCTCTGCCCTCTCCACGATCATCTGTGTGTCAAACAAAACATACCCAAGGAAAGCCATGAGACCGACATACAGCTCTGCTTCAAACATCATGGCCCTACCCATTGGGAAAAACATTGTCGCCAGCCTCATCATCATGAATATGGACAAAAGTGAAGACAGCATGCCACCCAGGTACAAATATGAGCGTCTACGTGAGAGTAAAGCAGCTCCAGAAAAACTTCCAAACACCAATGTGGTAGCGAGAAGGGCAAGGATAATAAGGTTGGGGCTGATAGATAAAGACGCTGAGATGAGAGGACCAATGGAGAGTCCTTGAGAGACGGCCACCCCCCCTAAGAGCAGCTGCCTCCTGTGCATTGTTTGCTGGGTTGATGGTGTAAAAGCCAGCCACATAGTGAAAATTAAAAAGCCAAAGATGCCCAAAAAACCGCCTATTCCTGTGACTATATTGAAACCAGCCCCCAGACTAGCTGCACCAAGAGCAGCAGCAAGAGTCAAGTAGACTCTGACGAGGTGCCGCTGGGTCGTTGAGGAGATGTCGGAGGCCTTCATCATTGCTTGGAGATTGAAGCGCTGATTTCCTCGTCCTCTATCATCCCCACCACCACTACCACCTCCACCACTCCCTGAACCAGAGGCTGCAGAAAAGAAATTCTCCATGCGGATAAATATGTGATCTAGATTGCCAAGAAATAGGCGCGTCTACTGTTTTCCACAAATTAATAGACTTCCTTTAGAATTGGACCTATTACTGAAACTACAAAAATCAGAATTATATTGTTCTGTTGTGTAGAAGTTCTTATACAATTTTGGCAGCACAGACGTCATGGCTAATGAAACGTTCAATTTATTACGAAATCAAATTGTTCAACATTGTCAAGTGACATGTACTATAGCCATGATTTAAAGTTCAAGGGACTGCAAGAGCAAAACACCCCAAGATCGCATCACGTCGTCTTGAACCGGGATATCTGTAGGAACAGAAGTCGCAGGCGACATCACCCGACAAAGAATTTCTTACAGAGTGCATTGAGAATCGATACTGATCCGAAGGATAGCAACCATGGGGCTCACTGCCTTGACACCAAGAGCGCCTGGTTCCCGTTGTGCAGTCCACTCACATGGACGGCCTCTAAGGAGTATGGACCAGTAGAAGTTGCCCTCTCTCAAGAATCCCATGCCCCTTATAAATTATCACCGCCCTGGAAAGTCATGCTTCTCAGTGACGGCTCAGTGACGCGCCATCTTCAACTCCTCACGGATATGACAATCGTTGTAGAGTGCCTTGAACAAAAAGATATAGGAAATGACAGAGTAGATCTACCAGAATTAACAAAACTCATTCCTGGACCACTAGTACAAAGACAGGTATTGCTACACGGCGGTGACCCTGACGATAATAGGCCTTATGTTTATGCGGCCTCGTGGTGGAATGCACATACTATAGACAGCTATTTGAAGGATAAAAATCAGCCTATTTGGGTCAGCTTAGTGAAAGAAAGGGCTGAGTTGTATAGAGAGTTAGTGCAAGTAGAGTATGGAGATAGCCCCTACTTGGAAGAAAAGTTCAATTCCAGTGGACCGTTCTGGGGGAGACAGTATGTGTTCTGGCACGAAAAAAGGCCTCTGACGGTGATCTATGAAGTATTTGCATCTTCTTTGCAGGAGTATCTAGGGCCATTTGAGAACCTGTAAGATGTTGTTCAGTGCGTTGGCTATGTGTTTACTTTGAAACTGTACAAGGGAGGACACAGTGCCGTGATGGTCGGGCATGGTGCAGCAGCCCTGAATAGGGAGCAATGCTAGCCACTGTCGTTTTTGTTTATCTCTTCTTGGGTCTGGTCCCGACTTAAACCAGTTCACAGGAAATAGAAACGTTATAGTGCATCCAGCGTGTGATTGGAAAACCCGTCAAAACTTTGCAGTATTCAATGTGTGTTAAAGGAAGAAGGGGGGTAAGTAGGGGTGGG
>JAAMXV010000071.1:0-60636 GCA_019693495.1 Axilococcus clingmanii | reverse complement strand
CTGCTTTAGTGATGCAGTGTATGTCACAAGGAAGACAACAGCCCAAGGTCAGAGAATGGCTGATGAAACAGTGTCTTGATACCTAAACTTTGCCTTGAAAAGGAAGGGGCTGCATGTATATCTCATTAGTGGAGGACGTTGTTTCTTCTGGGCTATAATGGGACAACTTCACCGGGCTCTCAGTCAAGCTAGCTTCGGCAGATACCAGCTGAAGGAATGTCGGTTTTGAATTCAATGCAGGCAACGAAAACTCTTTCCAAATAATTCCTTCATGACATTATTAATTTGATTGTCGCGAGGCATTCTTGCCAAGGAATTGGAGGTCATGACAGAATTAGAACACCTGGCGCCACCATGCATACAATTGCTTCTTGCAAACCACCATACCCGATATTGCTGGACCAAACGTAAGCCCACTGGTAAAAGGTACAGGAATCATTAGTACGCAAGGTTTACGAATTTGAATTGATATGACGTATGCTGGGAGTATGACAATCACTGTGATCTGATGACGACTGTAAGGCGAACGAGAATTATATTTTGGGTTTGCACTGTATTGTCGTGGAAGTTGAGAACCTGCAATGGTGTTGGCGTTTTACGCTCTTTCACCAATCCACTCGTGGCATCTGTCCAAGAGAAATTCGCGCCCGCGGAAGGCTGTCTATCAATAAGTGATATTTCCATCCATGATCTGAACCTTACGGAATCTGAAAGACAACTGCTGCCATTTGTCTGCTTGCCGGAGGACGAGAAACCTTTTGCCTTCCCTCCTCTGAAGCAAACTCGCAGAGGCATACCCCCTGGAATTGAGTGCTCCTTGGAGGAATGGTGTGACGGCAATGCATGTACACAAGTATGTGCCAGAGGGAGTGTTGTCATTGAGCCTTGGCTTGCAGCTGCAACTCGATTGCAAGCTCACTTGGTGAGAAGTCTTCCATTTTGTTACGGGTTTCTTATGGGCACACATAATTCTGCAATAACACTCGCGGATGGCTATGGAAACCTAGATGGATATTTTCAGAGCTGGTTTAAGTACATTAAGTGGGCTTCTGAGGACTTTTCTCACAGTCTGTTGCGCACAAATAATCAGTACCTTAGCCTCACAGATCAGCTTAATCTGGGAGTACGGTCGATCGAACTTGACACTCATTGGGTGGGTGGGATTCTTAGAATAGCGCACTGTGGTGGTCTTCATGTTGGACCTCTCAATCAGCTCATAGAGGCGTTGAATTTGATAGCCAAATTATTACATCAGCACATACGATGGGACACGGAAACCATGGGATGTGCTCCTTCATTGTCTTCGATACCAGCATTGGAGCAGAGACCTTTATCAGAGGCGATGGATGAGGTGGCTGCATGGATGAACAATCCTGAAAATAAAGAAGAATTTCTAATTTTGTACTTTGATGACCAGCCAGATCTAGGTAAATGGGGCGTCGCTTCCCATCTACAACAAGAAATCTTGAGAGCCTTTCCAAGGGAGATCATTTATACCTCTGATGATCAAGCGGCATATGCTCAAAGTGCTGGTGGTAAGTGGCCTACAATGGCAGAATTAGTCAAGGCTGGGAAGAGACTTGTCTTTGTCAGTGGCAGTGATTATGGCATTGCCATGAGGCCATTGATATTCAGTAGAGGGGAGGCATTATGTAACTGGAGTGAGGCCCCTCTGGAGAGCATCTCAGGTATTCCAGACTGTACTCTAGGAAATGATTTAAAGCCAATGTTTGATGGTTACTTATTGAGAGTGGCCACATGTGAATTAGAGTACGGTCCTATGAATTGTGACTTCGTATGGAAAGGATCTAATGAGCCGTACCTTGATGAACTGACTTTGCCTACAGTCCTCGGGTGTGGGCTGAACCTACCTGCGGTAGATTTATTAACTCCATCCAAAGCAGCAGCAGCGGTATGGACCTGGGCAGATGGTCACCCATATGTGTCAGGAGCTTCGTGTGCTGTCATCAACGCGCATGATGGTAGATGGCAGGCTATTGCTTGTGATAGTGGAACCTCGATACCTTCAGCATGTAGAAAACCTGGCAATGTAGAACAGGGTATTCTTGATACTAGTTGGGTCCTGGGCACTGGTATCTCAAGAGGCGCATGTCCCCAAGGGACCTATTTTGATGTTCCAAGACATCCTAGGGAGAATTATGAGTTGGCTTGGCTGTTGCTGCAATCTAATGCAGAGTATGCATGGTTACCATTACAGGGCCCCACTTGGATGCCGGCTGATATATTTCCGAGCTAAACATTTTTACTTTTGGTTATTTTGATGAACTATCAAAAGCTCATATCTCCGGTAGCTTTCTTCAATAGATAGTCTCGCCCTTTAATAGTGACAACACAGTCTTTCAAGTTTACTTTCCATTTATTTTTGCTGCGATGAACTTTGTCAAACATTCCCACAATCACATCCTTCACTGATGACTCATCTATTTCATCATCATCTACTCCCGCCAAGTCATCCAAGTCATTCAAGTCCTCACCATCATCATCCCCAAGGGAAGTATGTGCGGCTGAAGAAGGGGCTGCCTCACTTGGCGTTGCAGTGACTTTGGAAAGCGGTTGACCGTCTGCTTCATTTTCAGCCTTGCGTTTACGAATTAAAGATTCCTCACCGTCCTGTTGGAGACCCTTCATCCCCTGCTCATTCACTAGTGCTTCTGTATGTTGTACTATCTTGCCAAGTGTATCTTCTTCTAGCTTTGGCTGGGTTACTAAGGACTTGATAATTCGCCTGGAATGGAGAAAGTACAGAGTGGATCCCCGAATGCTACAGCTGGAACAAAGGTATGGGTTTACTTACTGTGTTTCTCCCACTTGATATTCTCCAAGGACACCTGTTTGAGCAAGATTAGCCTCCCAAAGTTCTCGCAGCTCATCAAGCACAGTCCTGTAATGAAAAGTGATCAAGCGGGTCGGTGATAGCGACATCAACAGTCAATACACATTACACATTCTCTTGTCAACGTAAAACCTACAAAATCTCGACTACTTACTCGTCTACACCCTCTTGAACAAACTCAGCTTTTACTCCAGAGACGACATCATCAATAATGTTCTGATATACTTCCTTTGTTGCCTCTTCTATGGGCTCCCGCCTTGCAGACATGATGAAAATGCAATTAGCTACCCGTCAGGTAAATTTGGGATGCTTCGCCCTCTTGGGCAAGAGAACAACTACAGTTAGCGATCAGGTTGATTGCACCTCGTATTCGAATTAATAGAACTTTTTTAAAATGTAGAACTGATTCCACAGATAGAAGATTCTTAAGTTTCTACAAATCATAAAACCTTTTTTATAGTTCCGAAAAAGTCAGGTCGCTCTCTGTGAGCCAATTCGAGCTTCTCAGAGGAAGTGACTGCTACTACACTACCCTTAGCCTTCACTGCAGCCAAAACTTCAGCAAACTGTCTAAAGTCTTTCAGAGTGGTTCCAAGAACCTCCTCTCTCCTTCGTTGCCTATCTTCGTCAGTGACATCCAATATGTGGCGCATAAAAGCAGTCCTTCCCTTTGAATCCGGCAACTGGTATGCATCGATGTCTCCAATAGTACCAATGACAGCCTTTGTCAGCTCATCAGTATTCAACTCCAAAGAATGCAAGAAATCAACAGTGCCATCATACACATCCACTGTTTTCAACAGATTTGGGTCCCTGTATGAAGAATATGTAAACATACCACTGTGAGTGTCGAAATCACAGAAACCACCATAAGCACCTCCACTCACACGGACACGGTCCCACAGCCAGGTCGTTCCGAGCAGTTTGTTGATCACATATGACGAGCCATTGAGCTCATAGCCTGCATCTTTATATAAGTTTGCTGCCTTGCATACGTAATTTACTTGCGTGGGAACCAGTAGAGCTTCATTCCCATGAGCAAGCAGACTGGAGGTCCATCCACCTGAACTCGATGAAGTGATTGGCAATGCTGACAAAAAGTCAGCTACTGCAGACTGTGCTGAAGACAAAGTCCTCTCGTCGCCAGTAATGTTTACCAAGACGCCTTTCTGTTGCACCAAAGCAAGTCGAATAGCTTCAAGATCTGCTTGAACACTTTCCCAATCATTTTCTATTCGCTGAACCAAAGATCTGATGAAATCCAAATAAGATACACCACCCATTGCCTCAGAAACAGCTCCTGCAACACTGCATTGTGCATCAAGGCGTGTTCCTGCAAAGCTATGTCCTGAACCCACAATGCCAGCCTCCAAAGCAGCTTTGGTCTCCAGTGTCATCTGCTTGAATCTTTCTTTGTCATCCAATCTTGACGAAAGCAACAAATCTCTACAAATATCCAGCAAATCACCTGTGTGTTGTGCAGTTGCTTTCCCACGAATCACAACATAACCCACAGGGTCAACTTCTCCTCGCTTTGCTGAAACAAAAGGAGAGGCTGAGACGCCCCCAGTCTTGCGACCAATCCTCTCGGTGACATCCACAAAACTCTCAGTGGTGGTACCCATCTGTGTCAGGCACCTGCAGAACAATGGAAGCAGTGGAAGCACCTGGGATGACACTGGCGAGAGATCTAAAGCCACATCCAAGTACAAAATATCATTGGTGAACAAATCATGTGCCAATAGATTAGCTCCGTTAGCAATACTAGTAATGCTTGTAGGCACAGTAGACACTTCTTTGGGGATATCGGCCAGCGCCAGAGAGGGAATGCAAGCCACAGCTTCTGGAGCATCTGGAGTCTCCTGTCGCTCTCTTAATTCCTCAGCATCTTTTGCCAGCTTCTCCAGCTGACTTGGGGATAACGATGATTTGGCAGCCCTCAATTCTTCGACTTCCTGATTCTCCAACTCATTCCCAAGATTGTTGTCTGGCTTCAATTCAACAGTCACTCGATGAGGATTCGACAATAAATATTTTTCTATCAGTGGGCCAAAAACATCCTCCCCTTGTGCAAGTCGATTCTTGAAGGTCTCCAAGTCCTCCTTCCATTTGAGAGGCTGAAAAGGATCTCTGTCGTATATCCACGCTGACATTGACCTCAACATAAGTGAGAGACCGCGAGGAAAGCGGCCAGTATTATTCTCCCTCAAGCTGAATTCAATGGTATTCACAGCTGCTTCAACAGCGCTGGTGCTGAAACCTTCCTTCTTCAAATTCTTCAGTGTCTCTATAACAAGTGGTTGAATCTTTTCAAGATCCTCTTCCTTCACTCCTTTAAGACCGACACTAAAGACAGGCTGCTGCAACTCATCTTCAATACCTCCTCCAATCATGCTTTCACCGAGACCACTTTCATTCAAAGCTCTTCTAAGCGGGGAAGCATCTGTTCCAAGCATAAGATAATTTAAGAATCCGAATGCCAGCTCGGTCTCCAGATCCAAGGGCTGCTCAGTCAAAACCCAATTGATGGAAACAAACGCCTTGCCATCGCTCTCTTCATTGCCAGCAGCATACTTTTCTATGATTTTCTTTGGTTCAGAGAAGAGCATCTGTGGCTTCACAGCAGAATCTGCCGGTCTTGCTTCAAACTCCTCCAAATAAGCATCCACAATACGAAGGCGCTCCTCTGGTGCATCATCACCATAGAACCAGAACCGAGCATTGGTTGGGTGATAATAGGACGAGTAGAAATCCTTAAACTCTTCAAATGTTAGTTTAGGGATTACTCTGGGGTCTCCACCAGAGTCTTCAGAGTACGTGTTATCTGGAAACAAAGCACGCTGCGTTATGCGAGCGTTTACAGAATCAGGTGAGGAGTACACTCCCTTCATCTCATTGAATACCACTCCCTTGTAAGCTAGTATTAAAGAGCCATTTTCACCTTCTGCCTCATAATGCCAACCCTCTTGAGCAAAGATACGAGGATCTTTTACACAATTAGGGTGAAAAACAGCATCCAAATACACATCTACAAGGTTGTAGAAATCCTGCAGATTTGTGGATGCGACTGGGTAGCAGGTCCTGTCTGGGTACGTAAAAGCATTCAGAAATGTGTTAAGACTGCCCTTCATGAGTTCAACGAAAGGCTCTTTGATCGGATACTTCCTGGAACCACATAAAACACTATGTTCTAGTATATGAGGCGTGCCTTTAGAATCAGAAACTGGAGTTCTAAATGTGACACCAAATGTTTTATTCTCATCATCATTTACGATGCTCATAAGCTGAGCCCCTGTTTTCTTATGTCTGTACAGAAGAGCATTGCTGCCATATTCCGTAATATATTGCTGTTCCAATAATTCGAATCCATGGGCTTCCTTTGCTGCTATTGAAGCACGGTCGGGAGCTGCGACAGCTGACACGGGCAGAGAGCGGTGATGACGAAGACCCAGCACAGAGCCCACAATATGTGTATAGTCCCAGGAATAGATGCCTCGAAGCCCACCATTCTGATGACGTCCGATTGCCTACAACAAGATTGAGCTATATTAAAAGCAACTTGATACTCGCAAGTATATGAAGGATTCTCTTACCTGACGCTGGGTAATCCTTGACAGTGTCGGCAATTTTCTTATGCCATTGCTGTATTGGCTGCTTCCTATCATTCGAAAAGTATTTAAAAGTGCCCTGACGGTGGGATTATTGCGTGCCAGTGTGTTCGGAGTAAGAGGATGTAAGCAAAGTTTGTACCAACGTGACAGTGAAAACGACCTAAAATTGACTTTACGAAAACGCAACTCCTGGGCAATTGGGAAGAACATGGCGCTTTACTAGGAATGCTCATCACGTGTGGCTCAATGTTGTGGTTTACAAAAATTTGCTGGTTCCAAGTGCTGTTGAAGCGTTCTGGGGCGATTAATTGCGAATCTGTAACGCCAGGAAGTGAAATCAGTGCTCTTTTCTAATCTGACTGTACAGTCGGTGAAGGCCAATCCGTCGAAAGAGATGAGTGATCATTCCCCGTTGGAGGAGACACTGCAGCGATTGCAGGTACGGCATGTCTGAAGACCAGTAGTAGACCAGCAGTAGATTTAATGTTGCCCCACCCTCTAACATTGTAGAGAGCCATCTCCGCACTCGATGCAGAAAAACTTCGGGGCTCTCTTTTCTTGTTGGAGCAGCAGCTTGCGGATCTCAATATTGACTTGAAATGTTCCTCATCTAAAGACATTCAAAGGGCGTCACCAGTACCAGCAGCGTGTTCCCAGTCAACGACTACACGAACTAAGATTGAAAAAATGAGTGACGACGTCATTGATTCCAATCCTTACAGCAGATTGATGGCACTGCAGAAAATGGGGATTGTTAAAGATTATGAGCGCATCCGCTCATGCACAGTTGCTGTTGTAGGTATTGGAGGAGTCGGCAGCGTTGCAGCTGAGATGCTGACTCGCTGTGGTGTTGGCAGGTTGTTGATGTATGATTATGATAAGGTAGAGCTGGCAAATATGAACCGATTATTTTTTAGGCCTGAGCAGTGTGGGATGACAAAAACTGAAGCAGCAGCCCAAACGCTGGCTGGAATTAACCCAGATGTCCATGTAGAGGCATACACAATGAATATCACAACACTAGTTGGTTTTGAGGACTTCAAATGCAGCATTACTGATCCCACTACTGGATTATCCCGCGTTGATCTAGTGTTGAGTTGTGTAGATAACTATGAAGCTAGGATGACTATCAATGAAGTTTGCTTGGAACTCAAACAAAATTGGATGGAGAGTGGTGTAAGCGAAGATGCTGTGAGTGGACACATCCAGTTGATATCACCGGGAGAGACAGCATGCTTTGGTTGTGTTCCACCACTAGTGGTTGCTTCTGGAATAGATGAGAAGACTTTGAAACGAGAAGGCGTGTGTGCTGCATCATTGCCGACAACCATGGGAATTATTGCAGGTTTACTGGTCCAAAATACTCTCAAATACCTTCTCAACTTTGGCAGAGTGAGTCATTATTTAGGTTACTCATCTTTGCAAGACTTTTTCCCTAGCATGGAGATAAAGCCAAATCCTTACTGCACAAATGCTCTGTGCCGCAGTAGACAACAGGAATGGGCATTAGGTGCTGCAGAAAGGGCTGCGTCGACAAGCCAAGTTCAAGAGGAGGTTGATGAAATTCCGCTGCACGAGTGCAATGATTGGGGAATTGAGGTTGTAGATGATGCTCAGAAGGTTGATTATATCCCAGATCTGACCAGCCTTCCAGCTGGTTTGATGTATGCCCATGAAAGGCCTCAAGAAATGGAAATGTCCGCCTCCCCTGAATTACTGGAGGACGCTAGCAAGTTGGAAGATTTGATAACTCAATTAAATGCACTGCAGTCACAATAGTAGTGCTCTTATATTCTCAATATTTCATTGTAATTCTGACAAAAGTGTTCAACCCTATCCAGCGCTAACACTCATCGAACTACCTGCATCAATCATGACGCGCAAGTTCAACAACAATCTTGCCATGCGCATGACCGGATGCCTGTGTTTTCAGGGCTCCCTTCACACCATCATTTGTAAAAGAAAAAGGTGACAAAGGATCCAGCTGAACCCTAAGCCTGCCACTCTCAATCATTTCAACCACTTTTGAAAGGTATTCCGATGTCACCGTTGACACAACAAACAAGTAGCGGGGGAGCCAAGGAGCAAAAATGATTCTTGTGGGCTTTGCAAGCATCGCCACAACAAATGCTAACAATTGATACCAAGTCTGTACTACAGGTGTGGGATCATCACCAGCAATAGCCACAAACCTGCCCCCTAACCTCTTACTTTTCAAAACATCCCTTGAGTTTTGAAAATGATCTTTGCCCCCTACGCAGTCAAACACAACATCAAAAGGTTCCTTCCTGAATTCCTCCATTTCCCACCAATTAGTCTCACGATAGTCAACTACCATATCAACTCCAAGGCTACAAAGCATTGTACTCTGGGTAGATGTTGAAGCGACAAAAGATGGCTCTGCTAACCTCACCAGCTGTACAAGAGATGAACCCACTCCCCCGCTGCCACCCAAGATGAGCACTCGCTCACCTCGATTAATCCTTGCGAGCTCAAACGCTCGAAGCGCAGTCACAGAGCTGTCTACACAGGCAGCCGCCTCCAGCACATTCACCAACGCTGGCTTCAAGCAGGTGCGCCTCTCCTCCGTGACCACAAACTCTGCCATACCACCTGTGGCTTTAAAGTCTCTGCTGCTCACAACACAATCCCCAACCTTGTACTGGCTGTCCTTGTCAGACTCTACCACAATTCCACACACATCTTTGCCTGGGATGTAAGGGAAGGCGGTGCGGAGGACGAAAGACATCCTTCCACTCAGCATATGCACATCACTAAAAGCAGTTGAGCAGGCAAGCACCTTGAGCAACAACTGGGACTTGCCCTCTAATCTTTTGGGGCATGGCTGCTCTGTCAATTCAATTTCAGGATCAGATGTACCATACCGCACTACCATAGCAGCTCTCATGCTCATGATAGGTTAAAAGGAGAGTGTGTCGCCCTATGGCAATCCTGCAAAAAAACATTGTGCAGGTGACTGCGCTCAGCACGTGTGTACAGAAAAGTTGGTGGAGTATAAAAACTACCTGCAGGCCTTGCCCTGTTTTGACCGTCTGTTCTTGAAATATTATAGAGCTGAATAATTGAGATGAAGACCGTGGGTATTTTAGTCCTTACTTTGGGCATACCAGTGGTGCAAAGTACAAAGGAATCTTGCACGAGGTTTGAACGCTCGCTTATTTAAGAACCCGAAATAACGCAAATTTATTACTATAATTCAATTTTCACACTTTATTTTAGTTCACAGTTAGCGCCGATGGCATCTTTAGGGATGGTGGTGTCATCTGGCATATTCTTCCTCCTCTATAGTATAAGTAGTACTTCTTATGCAGCTCATCAGATTTGATTGGTGGGGCTTGAAGGGGGGCATCAAGCAAGGGCCACTAGTTAAAATAAAACATAACTTTCATCTAGCTACATCGAAGACATGGAACTTGTTGAGCTTCACTATGGCAGAACTCATCACCGTGCAGCCTCGAAAGAAACTGGCCGGGGTGGTTTTGTGGGTTGAACCATTGAAGGCTCAACCAGATTACCCAAGCTGGGTAGTCGAGAACAATTCATGGCCGTACTTGCTAAGTTAATAAAATTAAAGATCCTTATGATGTCAAAACGGTTCCCAAACTTCTTGCCGGAAAAGAAAACTCTGAGTAGCAGCAAAGGACTCAGATCGAAAAAATGGCCATTCACCGGGTCTACAAGAGAAAAAGCAGAAATAATGATAAGCTGACCGTTGGCCACCTCATGATGACAATGATAATGGCTCCAACAAAAGAATTTGACTTTAAATACAAGAGGGCAACTGTTGATGTTAGCGTAAGTACTCACCCTGCTCTCTTGGGGGGGCGGCGGCAACGGGGGATGGGAACTCACCCGGTCCCCAAGACCTGTGCTGCTTGAAGAGCTCGGCTTCTATCAGATGAAATTCTTGGAAGTCATCAATGCAATTGCTATTGAATTATGCTGCGCTGGCACGGCAGTGCATCTTGCAAGCTCACAGATGCTAATTGAAAACACAGTAAAGTGTAGTCTTACCCCTAAAACATCGTCAGAGCAATCATATATTGTTGGCAGCTTGAATTCGGTCACAGCAGAGTTGTTGATATTTAAAGCATTGGTCCAATCGCATGCATTTGCATATAGGAGGCCACGCGTGAGAATGAAGAGTTCGCTAGTCCAGCCGGTGAGGTTTAGCGCATTTAATTTGTATGGCACAGCTGCGCTAGTCCCTGGGAATAGTCCCTCGTTAATCTGATTTTATGAACAAAGCCAAAGCTTCAAACCTTGCATGGATTACAAATGAGCATCTTGACATAGGTGCGGCCATGAAACCAGAGAAAGTGCTGCTGCTGCTGCTGTTGACGACCGTACTCTCAACCTGGAAGTTCCTTTGAAAAGGTGGCCTAATCTCTTTGCTTGCCGGCAGGACTGTAAGGTGGGGATTGACTGCGACTTGCAGTATTTGCTCTGGGAGAATGGCTCCGACTTGGACTATTATTTCTTGGACTCTTGCTTCTGCCTCTCTCTGGGCTCCTGCTGTTTGACCTTCCCCTTGGAGGAGATCTTGACCGAGATCGAGAGCGGCCACGAGGCGGACTGCGCCCTCGGCGATAATCTCTTCCACCTCTGTTGTACCCACCACGTCCTCCACCTCTATCACCATCCTTGTCTTCAACAATTCGAATGAAGGTCTTGTCATACGGGTTTTTGAATTCTGTATCATCAAGTTTACGGATGGCACGCTCCATATCATCAGCAGACTCAAACTCTACAATACCCAGGGCCTCTCCACGATCTTTCTTGATGTTTGTGAAACTAGGCTTGACAACCTTGCGAAAATGATCCTTTAAATCCTGCCAACTGGCAGAAATTGGAAGGCCGTGCACCAAAACCCTGTACTGTGAACGAGTTGGTGCCTTCCTATCCTCACGTTTCTCACGAGCATTCCCTCTAGCAAGCTCTACCCGAAGTCTGGAACCATCAAAGTCATAATTGTCTCTACCTCGAACAGCGTCCTCTGCATCTCTACGCAAGCAAAGGGGGTGGCTCTAAGGGACAAGAAGTCGGAGAAGCTGAAGCGCAAACACATACCTTCTGTCTTCGAACTCAACAAAAGCAAAAGCCGGGGGTCGTGTAGGCATTTTGATTTCAATATGCTTGATGCGTCCATACTGCAAGTCATTGGAACGAGTGATTAAATCATCAAAAGTGGGAAAGGGAAATTGCAGCCTAACCTTGGCAAACAGATCATCAAGCTCTCTTTCTTTTATGTCAGCTGGTAAATTACCCACGTAGATAAGTCGGCCTTGGTCAGCAGGACGACTCATGATTGCTTCCCGTGAAATCGAAAACGTCTACAAGCAAGCAACTAGTGGTATCTAGACAAGTCAAATTATTATAGGTGATCTTTACTTAATTTAAAAACACGTTAGCTAAAGCAGGTGATATTTTCAAGCATCAGAAACAAATATTTTGCATGCATCGTCGACTTCAGGCGCGCAATCAGTACCTCTATTAGAGAAACTCAGCTGTAGATACGTTTTAAGTCAAAGCTTATCAATAGTACTAAGCACAATATTGGTAAGCTCCATCTAAGGGTTTCCTCAAACTCGGCTTTTCCGATCACCAGGATTACGGCCTTACTTGTTGGCCAGCAGCGGCTATGACGGATCCATCCTTCACTCAAAATGTTAAGAATAAGGCACGTTCAATGAGCAGAGAAGCATCAGATAAGCTCAAAGTTCTATCTGCCAAAACATCCAGCAACGACACCAAGGTAAGGCCAAGTTAGTCTACTATACCGTCTCTCCAAACCTTGCTGTATCGATTGATGCAAATCCTATGCAGGAGATTGATATTGCAATAGTGAAAGCAACATCATCAAGATTCCATGTTGTTCCTAAAGAGAAACACGTCGAAACACTAAAGAGGGTACTTCAACCAAGCTCTCCTCGTCACGTTCAAGTTCATTTAGTCAATTCCCTTCTAAGCCGTCTGAGGTCTTCCAAAGACTGGCTGACAGCTTTGAAAACCTTGATTACTATACATAGACTTCTCCGAGAGGCAGACCCGATGTTTTTTAAAGAATTAAGCATATCTGGAACACCTCGTACGAGAGAAAAAGGCTCGTTTTTGGAGTTGGATAATTTTGTGGATAAGAATATGACTCCCGGCAAATATGATTTTTCTGAATGGGTACGGGCTTATGGTAGATATATTGAAGAACAGCTTGTTGTTTGCAGAAGTATTGGTTGGACATTGGAGAAGGAGAGGGACTCTAGCCCGTCGTCACTTCGAACAATTCCTCCAAAAGACCTCTTGGAAAAACTTCCCTCATTGCAACGCTTACTGCGGCGTGTCACAGATTGTCTGCCAAAGGGTCAAGCTGTCAGTGATACCATTGTCATAAGCTCCTTGTCGTTAGTTTTAAAAGAGAGTGTCAAGATATACAAGACAGTCATGGAGGGCATCATCAACCTTGCCTCCTCATATTTTGAGCTGGATGCCGCAAGTGCTGCAAGAGGGCTAGATATGTACAAAGAAGGTATTGCTGGTTCAGAAGCACTCTCACAGTATTACCATGCGATACAAAGCATACCTCAATTGGCAAAGTCTTGGGTTATTCCCAAACTCAATACTCCCTCCAGTGATTTTATTGAAACGATGGAATCATATATGAGGGAGGCACCCCCGACTGCACAGGATGGAGTTATGGCAGTTGAAGCGGGAGCAGACAGCACAGAAGTTATTGTTGGAAAAGGAGTTCCTCTCCGGAAAGGGAGAGTATATCTGTCGAAGCAGTTCAGTCATGTGACCATGTCCGATAGCGTGGCTCTGGTGCCTCTGCCTGTGCCACGTATCGCTGATTCAGAAGCTCAACCGGATGTCCAAACAGAAATTAATCTATTGGACTTTGATATAGTTACACTTGCAGACAACCAGATTGTACCTGAAAAAGTTCAGCAGGTAACTGTAGAGAGAAAACAATCAACTGAGAGTCCATTAGATTTACTTGGGGAGTTGGATTTCTCATCTGTACAGCCTGCTGTGTCTCATGGAACTATTCAGAATCCTTTTGCTACAGATCCTTGGCCTGATGCATCAGCCCCTGCAACCTCCTCATCAAATAACTCTCTCTTGGTTGCAGGCGCATTCGACCCATTCTCTGTGCTTCCAGGAGTCCCGCAATATACAGCTAGTCCCTAAAAAGTAAGGGTTTTTTTTAGATGTGGTCATTCCTTATACCAACGGCCACTTCTGATCCAACCAAGCTGCATTTTCAACCTGGACACTAACGCATCTGCTGAGTCTAAAGCTGGTCGCACATCCAAATGCACAGACACAGGACCATCTGAATCCGGTGACGCATTGTAAAAGTCTATGACATATCTTATTTCTTTCCCACAACGATCTATAATCCAATCATGCCTGTCAAATGGAGGTCTACAGCCTAGTATTTTGAGAAGCCTTGCTTTGGGAGAATATTCCGTTGGCTTGCCACTGAATTTTATGAGTTTAGGCCCCCCACAGACATTTGATTCCCCCCACTCTTCTTCCCATCTCCTAATCTCTCTCCAAGCTCTTTCATTTACAGCATTGTGTATGACTACTACAGATGACATATCATCTTCCATTGGTGACCAACCTTTACGCTTCATCGCATTGTAAAACATTTGCTCAGAAGGATACATCCACTGTGTTGTACCAGCATCTTGATGATTCGGAAGGTATGTACTATTAGCAGTGGGAATGGTGGACGTTTGTCTCCATGTTGACAAGGGTTTTGCCTGTCCAGGGTGAGATGTGTTGGGAGAATGAGGCATCAGGTTGGCCGGATTCACAACTGGGCAACCGCCACCACTGGATGGTCCAGTGACCACTGGGCAACCAGATACTTTGGAGTCAATTGTTTCTGAGGAAGAACTCATTGTAGGCCTTCTGCTAAAAGAAGCCGATAACCTGGCAAAAAGTGAACCTGACTTGGAAGATGCATTTTCTTGTGTCATTAAGCCAAAAAAGGAATTTCTTGGTAACTACAGTCTAGCTTTGGTTCGCACAGTGGCATTAATTAATTTAAAATTCATTCAAGTTGCTTTCACATACACGTTTATTTGCTCAAGGGTTAGGCAATGGCCGGTGGCGACACCCGAGTTTCCAGGTTTTTAATCTAGCACAGGGGAATTATTGGTTAACATGCATTTTGCATCCAAAATGAAGACTTCAGTTGTTGGATGTAATCCCTAAGGTATCTGAAAAATCCCAATGGGTTTGGCGGAGTGCTAGGGTGCCGTTTATGCAGTCTATGGAAAGTCCCCAGCGGCGCACAGCAATGCCGAACAAAGTGAGAAGTAAAGGCAAATAATGTAATTTGAAATGAACACCAACAATACTAAAAGCTGAAATTGTTGTCACTTTGAAATGGTTGGTTATAAAAGCTGGCCCTTTGATAAATGTGAGCGCAACATGTCAATATGTGCTGGCCAGGGCTTGTTTGACACAATCATGGCTACCGAGTCCAACATTGCTTCATGGGGAATTTTCGAGGTTGGTTGAAATTTTTAAGAGACGCATTGTTCTTACAACATGTCAAAATATACTTGAAGCCTCTTGAACAGGAGTCAGATGAATGTTATTGGCTCTGTTTTCATACATGTTTCCCCCTTTGACACTCTTTTCAATGACTCTCTCCAGCTGTGACAATGCCTCTGGACTTCCAAAACTGCCAAATCTATCATCGAACAGGTCCAACGAATCAGCACTACCAACATTCAGCACTCTCAAAAACTGTTTGAAGTTTAGTCCTCCCTTTACGGAATCAGATGCATGGGATGAAGACTCTCCATGGTTACTATCTCCAGCACCACTGAGAGAATGCAGGGATGCATCTCTTCCCCCCTGACTGCCCTCTCTTTTCCGAGTTGCTTCAGCCAGGGCATGCCGCACCGCAGCATCGACCTCTCCTGGTGGTAATTTATGCCTCAACAGGGCCATCAGATCTTCACTGCTCAAGACCCCATCCTTATCTGTGTCTAACTGAGAAAATGCTTTCTTGGCCAATGCCAGCCACCTCTCTGTTTGATTTACTTGCAGCTGGGACCAATCTATTTGGCTAGCCGCAAGCTGACTTTTTGCAACCTTTCCGGTGTTGGATGGATCAAGCTGATCCAATAACCGCTCCACCTCAGCTGCCGACAGCCTGTAGCCCAGGTCGGACAATCCTTGAGCAAGAACATCTCTATCAATTAAATCCTTATCGACTAAAGACAGACGTGCATATAAATATTCCAAAGGAGATGCTCTCGCATGCGATATGATAGGCACACCATCTCTTTGCAAAGGGATAATATTTTCTTGCTCCCTATCCATGTGTGAGGATGTCTCTGACAAAAGCTCGGCAGCAATAAAGTCCAGAACAGATCGTTTGAAATAGCTACCTTGTCCATACCGTTGAATACGTTGCACCACTGCCAAAGAGAGAGGCTTACCCTTTGACCTCTCTTTTATAGAGCCTTTGAGCCAAGGATGTCGTAGCGCTTGTTTTGCGGAAGGTCTCTTCTTATGATCCTTATCTAGTAGCTTCTGAACAAAATCTTTTGCTTCATCACTAACTCCGTCCCATTCTCTCTTTGAAGTGTCAAGTCCATCACAAAGGATTGATTTCCATACTTTGGATAGAGAGGGAGAGTATGGAGATGATCTGTCATCAAATGGAAATCTGCCTGTCAACAATTGTGCGCACATGACTCCTGCCGCCCACAGATCGGAGGCAGGGTACACTTGAGAAGACAACACTTCAGGGGGCATGAACCAAGGTGTACCTTCCAGGCCTAAATCTGTCCGAGGCAAAGATTTCTCATCAAAGAAAACAGCTAACCCAAAGTCGATAGCCTTGAGTGGTGCATCTTCATTGTTTGAAGACAAGAGAAAGTTCCCAGGCTTAATATCCCGATGTAGAATCTTCTGTGCATGACATTGAGCCAATGTTCTGAGGACAGCTCGCATGTATGATGCAACTGTGCGCTCACTGTAATGTCTAGAACCAATGGCATGATGTAACTCTCCTCCACTGCAGTACTCCATGATCAAGTATACCTGCGAATCATCTTCAAATACATCTTCAAGAGAAGCAACATTCAGGCAGCCTCTGAGTCTTCTCATCACTTCAACCTCTCTTTTAATTGATTCTCTGTGTTCATCACGTTTCTTCTCTGAGATTTTCGGATCTTGCAGAACCTTGGGAATTGATTTCATTGCGTATTTGACGCCTGTGTCTGTTTTTACAGCAAGGAAGACAACCCCATTGCCTCCACGAGCAAGCTCTTTCTCCACCTCATAATGTTTCTTTAAGTCAACTGCATAACCGAAATTCACTGATTTTTCATCCTTGGTGAAGGGTGAGTTCTCAGACGGCTCAACTGGTGAGGAGCTGGGGCGATCTAGAACCTGGCCAGCATGGACACGGACGTCATTGTTGAACAACGCTGGAGGGGCTCTAGCTGTTCTTGGACTTGGTTGAAATGGTATAAGCTGCTTAATAGCTCTCCAGACTTTTCCATTAGAACTTTTGCTGGTCTCCGTAGCCATATTTTGCGATTATAGCTTGAATGCCAGTGTGACTTTGTCTGCGACTGCAATCACGGGTCGAAACTCTGTAATCAAATTGTAATCAACTTTGAAAGTAAACGGTGTTCAAATGAGATAAACGTGTAAATGCTTGGTGGTATGTCGGAAAGCAGAGGTCCTGTCAGCATCTTGTCTACCACTGTCCAATGTTAGCTGTCAACCATCTGAACACCACTCTTGGCTATGGATTACAATAGTTCAACCTCGATACAAATCGGCTTCTTTTATTTTACTTTGCTTGTGGAGGCATTGACTGAGCCCAGTACTGTCACTTTCTCAGCACAAGAATAAATTCTGTGTTACGTACCCCTTGAGCCTGGAGATCTTTTGATGTTCAGGGCATGCATGTGGCTGGAAAATATAGGCTCTTCGAATTATTGGACGTGCGAGCAGCAAATCCAAGTATTTACTTGACTTAGAATAACAGGTTGTTGTAGGAGTTTGACTGGCTGGCTCGGTTCATCTATTGAGTGGGATCTGGATTATGATTCCAGCTTTGAAAGTTGCTTGATTAAACTCCCCAGCCGACGCGTGATTGATGCCAAATGACAAAGTACAAAACAAGAAATATCTCTTGCTTGCTTGCTTTTGTAGGCATTGGTTGCGTTGCTCTCCTCTTTAGCCTTTCTAACAGTATGGCAGATGTCAGTGTCCGTTCTAGCTCAGAGATCAATGCGGGTAGGAGAGCCAAAACTGTGTTAGTTATGGCGCACCACAAAACAGGTATTCGTGAACTAATCTTATTTTCCACCGCGTATACTTACCGGCTGGGTGTGCCTACATGTAGGGACTGCGTTATCTGGTTGCATATTTTACCTTGCATCATTTGCCCTGAATAATAGAGACCCATCATACATTAACTCTGGGCTTAATGGAGAAATGATTACTCAATATGCATCATCAGAACCAGTGTATAACTATGATGACTTTGACCCAAACAAACCTGCCCTCGATATCCCAATACTCTTGACTGGAGGGCACTTGAAGCAAACATGCTTTGCTGCCTCAAATTTCACAAAATTCTGCCCAGATGAATGTTCTTGTTCATACAGAGACAATGACATTGAGTTGGATTGCTTATCCTTGAACCACAAGGGCTGTGCCATACTGCTTCCAGCAATCGATATCCGCGCGGTCCACTTCATTCGCCAACCAATTGATATTGTTGTTTCCAGTTATTTATACCACACCCAGGAGCCAGCACCTGAAGAGTGGTTGAAAAGCTTTAAAACCGTAGAGGTTGGAAGTTGGCTATTGACTCAAGGAGTTCCTAAATCGGAATTAGAAGCAGTGGGTTGGTTTGAAGAAGATCTTCCACTACATGACTATTATAAAAGATTGAACCCAAAGCAAGCAGTGCTGGCAACATTCTGGCATTATCTTCCTGACATGTATAGAATGGCAAGACAGCATTTGATGCTGAAAGAGCAAGGACATCCTTATTATCCAGCACGATTGGAGAGTTTCGGTGCAGCTTTCACTAAGACGGCTCTAGCGACCTTGAGAGCCAGTGGCCTTACGCAAACAAACTCTGAATTGGAGGCCCTCAGGGCTGCCGTTCAAAAGTGCGACTTGAACTCTAAGCAAAAGTTAGAAACGATCGACTATCGGACGCATGTCTCGGCGGCCACGCATGAGACAAAGCAGGAGCTTTATGATGTATTGCTGGGAAGAGCTGAGGTTGCAGAACACTTGTGTGCTCTCACCTTGGCTATGGATTACCAGCCAGTGATGCACATGCAATGCAACAGGAGGAATTAGTATGACTCATTTCACCTATAGGCTAAACATAAAGGATTCGATGGAGCGTGACCGCTTTCAATATTACTGTGGTTCCAATTGCAGGGTTGGCAAATGATTACTTCAACCAAACAACCAACCAAACAACCAACCAACCAACCAACCAACCAACCAAGTTAATCATATTTCTTTCAACTTGAAAAAATTATCCCCTTAGTGTCATGCATCATCTTATCTTTCTCACGGATTCCTCGTGGCTTGTCAATAGTCTTCAAATATTTGAAGACTTCTGAGATTTCGGTCATTACTCCGACGTCTATAGTTTTGTAGTCCAACTACTGCAGGTCACTGACGTGGCTTACATGATTAAAAGTCGGAAGCCCCATCTTATGAATCTTCTCGACCAGCATGACTTGAGTAACAGTGCGAGTCCCAGATCCAGTGGTGGTGTGACCTGCCCATCTGCATGGCCACGGCAATCATTGTGTAGCAGACTCTTCTGAATACAGTTTTCCGTACAGGAGCTGATCCTCACTGTAAGTCTGCTTTGTATTTGACAACCACAAGAAATTGTAAACATGTGTTATGGCAGAAATTTGCGTCATCAGGTCGGATAAGCTCTCAGTCCCTCTCCTTGAGTCCCATTTCCTGAGACCGATGAGATGAGAGTGGGTCGGGTCTGTTGGCTAGATGCGATCAATTTTTTGAAGACGGGAAGCCACATATTTCTTTCGGGGTTTCCATGAACATATTAAATACAAATTGTAAAGCAAATCGGAACAAATTTGGAGAAGAGATCACAATGCCTAAGAGACTGCAAATTTTTAAAAATGGCTCACTCAGAAAGAGAGAAAAGGTCGGATCTGTAGAATTGAAACCACATACTCACGATATTGAGGAATTTACGTTTAGTAAAGACGAACTGACAAAGGTACACCATGCCATATGTTTTCAGTCCCCTCCGCCAACCCCTTCACCCGGACAACTCCCCTGCTTCAGATACAAAGTGCCTTGTTGGACTGGTATGACTCCAACCATCGCATCCTTCCATGGCGACGAAATGCGTACTCAAAGTTATCATCTGATGCAATTCAAGCTGCAGCTGCATCAGGAGCACTACCTGCTCCTGCTGATCTGCCACCTAATGATTTCGTGTACTATGTGTGGGTTTGTGAAGTTATGAGCCAGCAAACTCAGGTTTCACGAGCCGCCGACTATTTCAAAAGATGGATTGAGAGATGGCCTTCTGTAGCTGCATTAGCAGAAGCTTCCCAAGAAGAGGTAAATGAAGTATGGGCTGGTTTGGGATATTACCGCAGAGCCCGCTTCCTTTTGGAAGGGGCAAGATATGTACAACAGAACTTAGACGGCAAATTTCCAACCTTGTCAACTGATTTACAGAAAATACCAGGTGTAGGGCCATACACAGCAGCTGCAATCTCATCCATAGCTTGTGGAGAGAAAGTCGCTGTTGTTGATGGGAATGTTATTCGTGTGCTTGCTCGATTAAGAGCTATTCCAGGAGATACTAGAAGCAGTTCTGCTATGAAGTTGTTCACCAATCTTAGCAACATAATGATCGATGAAATCAGGCCTGGTGATTTTAATCAAGCAGTGATGGAACTAGGAGCTACTGTTTGTGTCCCAAGCAGAGACCCGAACTGCGCTGTCTGCCCATTGAGTAAATGGTGCAGGGCAAAACTTGCGGAGGATGAAATTCCATCTGGGCCTCGTGTTGTTGATTACCCAACGAAGATAGAAAAAGCAGCAAAAAGACTAGAAACTGCATGTGTGTCAATAATTGAGGTGGAAAACCATGAAGGCAATAAGTATTTGTTGGTACAACGTCCTAAAAACTATGGTTTGCTTGCTGGCCTGTGGGAGTTTCCGTTAACATTGGTCACAAATTGTGCTGATAAGGATGAAATGAAGGCTGCATCATCCTCATACTTATTTGATAAATTGTGCTTAGGGGGGGAAATAAAAAAAAGGAAGGAGTTAGGGGAGGCTGTTCATATATTTTCTCACATAAAAATGACTTTGAAGGTAGAAAAGTTGACCTTGGCCAACGTTGAGACATATGATAGGGAGGCTACAGAGAGTGCTCCAGCCATGAAATGGGTTTCCTTTGCGGAGCTTACAAGCTCAGGCTTAAGTAGCGGGGTAAGAAAGGTTTATCAAATGCTAGTGGATGATATGAAGACGCAGAAGGCAAGCATTGCCAAATTCTTTTCAAACTGAGTGTGTACTAGCTCAGAGCAGTTGAAGAGATTCGTGCCTCGACGAGATTACTAATACGCATCTCTTAAAAGTTGCCCGGCAATCCCCTTGATAAGAATTGAATCAACAAAAACGAATCATATGGCCCTCGCTGGAGTGTAAAATAAGGAAATAAAGGAAAGATCACGATCCGCGTTAAAATGATAAAACACGGGACCTGGCTCTTCAGCTTTGTTGTTATAGTGACAGCTCTTGTAGTGGCTCTGTTCCAAAACAATGTTATAGCCGTTGACCATCGTATCTTCGACAAGTTCTGGAACGGGCAAGGAGTGCTGGCAGACCTGGCTGGTCGTGTCCGACACTCTTATTTTCCGAAGAACCAGAAGAATGATGTTGGCACCTGCCAGTGTGGGGTAAGTGCACTTGAGGTGGAGATTGTGTGAATATATAGATCTTCTGAAATCCTCTGATTTGTGTTGCAGATGGTAGCAGATGCGACGGACAGCGGAGCAGCCTGTCAGCTCGAAGGAATTGTCACTGATTGTTGCTGTTCATATGCTGCAGTTGAGAGGTTAAACAAAGATGAAATTCAACCTATATTGAAGGAACTTGTTGCAACGCCGTTCTTTAGATACTTTAAAGTCGATCTGTACTGTGAATGCCCCCTGTGGCCAGAAGATGGTATGTGCTCCCTTAGGGATTGCTCTGTGTGTGAATGCGATCCAGAGGAGGTGCCTGAGCCATGGAGGGCAGTGGAAGGACTGACATGTGATACCGTACAGAGGGAGAGTGATGTTGATAGATCCCTTCAGCCAGGAATGAAATCGAAATTAATTTCCGTTAGAGACTGGAAAGGTTATAAAAATCCCTGGATGCACAATGATGACTCCGTGGATTACTCCTACATAAACCTTATGGCAAATCCTGAAAAGTATACAGGCTATAAAGGTGAGCATGCCAATAGGGTTTGGCAGGCAATCTATGAGCAGGAAGCATTGAGGGATGTGGATGCACCAGGAACACCACATGAAAAGAGGTTCTTCTACAAGTTGATCAGTGGCTTGCATTCCTCCATAAGTGCACATCTCTGTGCAAAACATTTAATCGATGAGGCAACTGACACATGGGGTTCGAACTTGTATGAATTCAAAAGAAGACTAGGCAATCCATATGTGCGCGATAGAATTGAGAACTTGTACTTTGCCTACCTTTTCGTCTTGAGGGCTGTTGGCAAAGCCCAACCTATACTCAAGGACTGTGTACTTGAGACTGGATCTGAAGAAGATGCACGAGCAATGACATTATTGAGAGGGTTGGTGGATAATGAGGCCCTGCAAAAGACATGTCCAGTCCCCTTCGACGAGGGAAGGTTGTGGAGGGGGGGTGATGCAGACGAATTAAGGCAGGTTTTGCAAAATTCGTTCCAAAATATTACTAGAATAATGGATTGTGTTGGATGTGAGAAGTGCAAAATGTGGGGCAAGCTTCAACTATTAGGAATTGCAACATCTTTGAAAATTCTTTTTTCAACAGACGATTGTGGAGGGCATCGAGGTGATGTCACAGCATTGACACTTGAGCGTAACGAGCTCATAGCACTTATCAACCTGCTTGAGCGTTTAGCAACATCAGTGGAGATTGTGAGGACATTAAGTCTTGAGTTAGCAGCAGAACAGGGACATGGCCAGGTGCCATCATTCGGGGCCATTGAAGACGTTACTCATCAGCCCCTGGCTCCTCAGTTACAAGCTTAATGTAATCTGTGGCATCTTCTATGCCTTCTAAATGGTGCAGCAATTTTCCGAACGACAGATTTTATCCAACGTATAGCAGTCCTGATTGCTCCAGTGATGGTGTCCCACCAAACCCATGGCCATTCCTGAGGGTGAAGGAAGCGAAACCACAGGTTTATTAATCGACGTGTTCTTCGACCATGTGGGAATAATGTGTCCAAGGTTCTGAAGGCAAGTCGGTTGACTGCTCGGCTTGCATATCTTGGTCCGCCTGGCTGTGTCAGAGAATACAGCTCACCTTGCAAATGTATTCTAGTAGAAGTTCTCAAACTGCCCAATAAATTTGGAGAATCTCTTAATGCAGCCAATGCACTTATATACCGAAGTGTTGCCCCTTCAGCACGTATTTCCCTTGACGAGGTTGCTATCATCTTGTCTATTGCAGTGTCTAGATCAGGAAATGCCCGAAGACACCTGATAAATTCTTTGTGAGTAGGTTCATAGTATGGAAGAAAGGCAGCCGCAACCCCCACTACTCCTTCTTTCCCAGGAGATGGCAAGGCATCAAGTCTCTCAGGTGTTACCACAATAGCTTCCGTTATGAAGGAATGCAAAGGTGCAAATGCGATTCCCCCGCTTTCTATGTCTCCAATGAATAGCTGTCGTGCACCTGACATCAGAACATTCAGAAGCTTTAGACGTTGATCAGCTCCTCCAGACTCAGGATGAATAAGCAGCCATTGGTGCAGCAAAAGAGCAAAAATTGGGGCGATAAAAGGTTGTCCCCACAACCGACGGCAGATTGCAAGGAGCTCTTCTGATACAGTGGGCGTTTTGCAAAAGTATGGTGCCAAAACCTCATACCATCTTCTGTAGATTGTACCTGTACTCTCCCTCGCTGCTCGATTCAGATCACCAGTCACGTCTGCAAAGACCTCGGCACAAATTATATCCCTGTCGTCTTTATCATCTGTGTCTACAGCAAGGCTCAACTTGCGCAATATTTCGTTGGAAAGCCTCTCTTGCACGGCAAGGTTCATTCTTAATAATCCCAGGAAGAGATCAGCTCAACACTAGCGAAAGCTTCGTAGAGTACATTTTACTGGTGCATCAATCTTCGTAAAACATACTGCCGGACTTGATCTTTGTGAGCAAAGGTCATATCCAAATGGCCCACATCAAACTCTTTAAAGCTGACTTCCACTCCTGCCTTCTCAAGAGTGTCATAATGCATCAAAACATCATCCCTTGAAACAACCCCATCTTTTGACCCTGCAACCAAATCTATACTAATTCCTCTTAAATAATGATAATTGTTTGCTAGGTTAGTAGGTTCCGAAGCATTATATTTTGCTTCATTGGCTTGAGGGCTGCCATAATCATACAATCTAAACTGCTGAGTATTTATCAGTTGGATCAGGTGGTCCCCACTGTGCAATGAGATGACTGGCATTGATGTTTTGCTATAATGCGGCATTGTTAGGGCTCTATCCCATTCACTAGCATCTTCATTTAATAGAAAATGCATTGATGCCCTCGTCAACTCTCGTAGGGCAGGAAACTGCACAAAATCAGCAGCCAGTTTGAAAATGACCTGGCGCAGCAGACTAGATGGAATATATGCTGGCACACCTAAACCTGGAAATGTCATCTGTAGTGCTTTCATCACTAGTGGTAAAAGAACTGTAAATGGTGCTGCTCCTCGGGGGTATTGGCAGTGAAATCCAGCTGGCGTCAAGAGCACCATCCTTGTAATGTAACTAGGCTTTCCCGCCATGCTGTTCGTCACAGCGTACATCAACAAGGACGCAGCACCTAAAGAGTGACCTACAGCTTGCAATCTATATGGACACGGCGGTTGTTGCATCTTTAAGTTTATATTTCCAGACATTTTATCCGGACTCATGACCAAGTTCTCATCGTCTATGGATGAGCGAGGCCAACTTCTTTGCGAATACTCATGCTCCGCTGTCTTGACTTTGTGGATATGATCAATTTGAGCTGCAATGTCTTCTCTTCCCAGCTCATTGAGCGAATATTTCCAATAAACAGAACTGTTCTCGATCTCAGGATCTAAATGTCGTTTTGGAGGGTTGGCTCTAGAACTGCCGAGCCATACGTCGAAGCCTTGGTCATATGCACCAAATGCTTGACTTCCACTAGCGCCATTTGCTACCCAGCCTAATGAAGTATCCAATATTCCATGCTGAAAAAAGACGACCTCAGATGCTCCTCTTCTAGGTATGCGCTGCATTTCTAGCACATACCCGTCCATCGTTATAACTCGATATTCTTCAAGCGGATATCCACATGCCACAATGACGTCACCAGCTGTCCACTCATTTCTATTCTCTTCGGTGAGAACCTGATTGCTTACTGATGCTACTTGCAGAATTGAGCGGACATGTTCAAACGCAATGGTCACAGCCAATTCAGCTGCTAACCTGGTGTCCTCAAAAAGGCCACGATTGCCTGTATGACCAATAGCATCTCCGGCTGGCCTAGAGAAAAGTTCACTCCCTCTTCTCCGCATGAACCTAGGGCTAGGAGTAGGGGACATTGAAGAGGAATGTGACTGTATCAAACCATCCCTCTCTGCCAAGGCATTAAATGTGCTTTTGGAGGTCCAATTCTGCCATGCTGAGGGATTCTGCCTTCGTCGGAATGCACTTCTATGGATGATAAGGGAGACAAACCAGTCGGCAAAACCATTTATAATCCTAGCAAAGATTTGGAACACTTCTCTGAGGAAAACTTTTACAGATTCCTCACAGTTATTGACGAGCGACTCCAAACAACTTGTAATCATGAAAAAGCTAGGTGTCCAAAGAATTTAGTAGTGGACCGTTTGTGAGCAATTGATAATTAATTTTATAAGAAGATGAATGTCAAACGATTACATCCATATATACGCTGTTGAGAAATTAAGATGCGGATTGCTCATCCCTGCACTGGTTCGCTGAAAAGAAGGGAGGGACGTCTCAGCGAAAGGCCCAGAGGAGGTTTAAGCATGGATCGTGGTGACAGAAGGAAGGCTTTGTTGATAATCTGAAGAATTTATTATCACCATGTATGAATTGTCGCAGTCATAGGGCTTAAAGGACTTTAACACAGTCCACGGCGTACAGGAGAGTTGGATGCTCCATACTTTCTATTTTTAACACTCAGCTACATGCATCTTTTGTATGCTTTTATAGAGCGCCTAAACGATTTTTTCACTCGATTGTAATTTCACATTGTTTTGAACATTGTCACAATCTTGGGACCTTATAACCCTGTCGCCTAACACCCCAGGACTTAACTATTTGAGCATCTTTTGTTGGGTACTTATTTTTTGATCGGATGAATGGATTTCATCATTATTGGACCACGAGTAACGTATCAGTATGTGCCAAGCACAATCCGATTGTGCGTCGTGGGCCAAGACTGCAAAGGGCAAAATCTCCTAAAGATGGCGATCAATTCTCTTCCCCAGATATAAATGAAGATTTGCTCGACAGATTGAAATGTGCAGAGGCAGAAGCATCTCGACTAAAGGAAGAATTAGCTGCGGTGCGAAGCACTCAGGATTCTGAAGCAAGCGTCGTTGTGCAACAGCGCATCGATGGTGGGGACTTGCGAAGAGAGACGCTGTCAATTGTTCCTAGCAAACAAAGAAATTGGCTGAGTGAAGAAGATGTACAATTCTGGACTGGAGGTGCACCTGGAGAAAGTGGAGATGTTGTGGCGACAAGTGAGGAGAAGGCAACGGTATCAAAACGTCTTGCAATAGGCCTGGGTATCACAGTAGCTGCGATTGCCTTTGCAATCATCCCAACACCCAGCTTAGCTCCAAAACCCACAAAACCAATTTTTTTCTACTTGGCACCATTGCTTCAGGCGGAAATCTATCTTTCTACGTTGGAGGTAGTTATTCCAAAGGGAGATTATGGCGAGCTAAGAGCTCTTTTATCGAAATTAGAAGGTGAACCATGCAATATTCAAGACAATCTGAGGTCAGCTGCTAGGTTGGCTAGCAAACCGCAAATTGCAGAGTTTCTTGCAAGAGATGTGTATGAATTAGTACGCCAAGTGGATTATAACCAATATTATGAATCAGTTGGCAAACAAAATGACCAGCGCCACTACGAGTTTTCATTGTCTTCAGCAAAGGCGGCACAAGTCAAGCTGAAAGAATTTCTGACACTCATGCCGCCCGACCAAGTAGAAGCAGCAATGGAAGTTCTGAAATCATCTTCTTTTCCCTAGTGTACATCAAGAAGGCGTGTAATGCAAATGCTACTTACGTAGTGAGTTTATATGCACCAATCTAGCTTGCATGATGTGTGATCTGTGAGTTCTCATTTCTCATTTCCCAAACAGAACTTGGAGGAGCAATGGTAATACAGAAAGGAAGGCAAACTTCACAGTCGCGGTTAAAGTTTGACATGAGCTGGCGTACACATACGCGAGTAAAAATATTACTGTGAAAGTAGATGTTTATGAGCATGGCGCTACTACCGACTGAGCCACAGAGGCATGTGTTCAATTGCCCCCGGTGGGTTTTGATCCCACGACCTCCACGTTGAGGAGTAAAAACGTTGGCTGATAAGCATTATTAAGGATTCATGGAGCCCGGAACTTCGCAACTTCTTGTTGCCCGCTGCTGTTAAATTAAACAATGCATTGGGGCTTTCATCTAGAACTTAAATTTTCGAAGACTGTTTGATAGGAGATAAACAGGTTGGGGACAGAACAGGACAGCATCAAGTTTGTACTTGTCAAAAACACCTGACACTGGCATAATTAGAGCTGAAAGTGTAAATTCAGAGCCGTTTTCATGAGTTTGCAAATGCAACTGAAAGCCGGAAGTGTCGTGCATTAGGAAGGAGGAAATAACTATGACTTCAAATGTCGCAGGCATCGTTAGAATACCGCTTACATTAACAGTTTGATCGCCATAATCAAGGCATTTTCAATTTCTGCATGCGTTGAACGTGACTCTTTAATTTCACCATAGGAGCCAAAAGCAGGAGTGCCATACCACAGGCACCAAGCAAAGTAGCAAAGTACCAATGCCATCCCCAATCCCTCACAATGATTGAGAGTGGGATGCCGGCATTGGCTGCACCAAGGTATGCCACCCAACCTAAGAAACCTTCAGATGCACCTACAGATGTAGGGCCAACTAATTCAGCACCACACAAACCGATAAGCATCTGAGGTCCATACAAAAAGAATCCAATTAGAAAGACAGTAATCCATTGCAACCATCCTGCAGAGGCTGGCGTTGCGGCAAATGCCAATAATGAGATTGCTACTCCTACAGTATATGCCATTACAACACGCACACGCTGTCCAACATGACCCTTGTTTCCTGCTTTTGCAATCAAGGCATCACTGATGCGACCTGCAAGCAAACTACCGACAAGCCCCCCTAATTCTAAGCCAGAGACACGCAGTGCTGCAGATCCCGCATCTGCTACGCCTTTCTCTTTGATCAAGTAAAAGACAAACCAAGATGTCACTCCTTGACGCACAATATAAATGAAGAAATATGTCAAAGCCATCCCCCAAATGAAGGGATTTGTCAAGACATTATCAATCAGTAATTTAATCAAAGATGGCTTGACCTCATGTGTAGCATCACTAGCTTTGGAGGCAGCTTCTTGAGCCCTTTCCACAGGTGGGTAACCCACACTCTCGGGCGAATCACGGACAGTGAAAAGTATCACTGCACCCATCACCAATCCAGCAAGAGCTGGTGCCCACATTCCCCATTTCCAGCCGAATGTCTTTGCCATGCTCCCAGCAAATACAGGGGCTGCAAACCCACCGAGGTTATGAGCAATATTCCACATTCCCCAGTAAGTACCACGTTCACTTGTTGCAAACCAAGAAGTGAGAATACGTGCACAACTTGGACCACCCAAGCCTTGCAGCATCCCATTCAAGCCCCAAAATGTGCAAAACCATGCTAGCGTAGTACCAAACCCAAATGCTCCATTCATTAATGCAGTTGCCATAAGACCTCCAGCTAATAGTAAAGTGGGGGATGTGCGAGCACCAAGAACTCCAGATAAGAACTTGCTCATGCCATATGCGATTGGGAAAATACTCGTCATAGCACCGATTTGAGTAATATCGAGCCCAAGGAGTGGATCGGCTACCATTACTGGTGCTGCATATGTTAATGAAAGGCGGGTCAAGTAAAACATTGAGTACCCTAAAACAATACCAGCGAACACAAGGAGGCGTCGAAACACAAAATCTTTTGGATATGAAGGAAGTTCACATAGTGGCACCACAAGCTCCTGTGATCCACCCGACGCAGCAGATGCCTGTATAATCGTTATTTGGCGGGTTGATTTGACAGTAGGACACCGTCGCCTCTGAAAGTGCTTCATTGCTGGAGATGCTCGAGTAATCAATAAGTTCGACGCCGGGCTTAAACATTTGCAGATCATTTTCTTCAATTGCAGCAAGTAATTGAGCCCGAGATGAACAGTGATGAATCAATTGACTGAAAAATTTCAATGATTTGACGCAGATGAGTTTAAAAGTGGTTTCTTTTGTTCTAATCTTGTAAAGAAATAAATGCTTGATGACATCCAATGCAACTAAGTCACCAACTGCAGGGCAGCTAGCCATTCGTTTTGTAATGCAGACTTGCAGCCATGCCAGCCATTCACCTCAGCTTTATCCTTCCAAATGTATACTCAGAAGCCCCCGTACACGTTTCAAATTAGGGCCTTGTAAATAAATACTCTTGTTGAGAGATGGGACGTCCATGGGTCCAAAAGACTTTCGTTTGGGTGCAGATATCATCAATCCTGCCTTGTTGGCACGACCTGAGCGACGGACTGTGCCGGACTTACTTTCTAAGTTTAGTTGAGCATCCTCGATGGCAGCAGGGTGGGCCTCCACAATTTCAACCACAGGTTCGCTGGTCTTTCCTTTACTCGAATCGTCAGCTATTTGGTCTTGAACCTCCGTAGACAGATCCTTGGGCATCAAATGCAAAGCCAGTGGCTTCGCTGCCATGTTCAAGTTGCTCAGGACCAGGCAATGTGCGACGCTCTTGAATCCATCCGCAATGGCACGACGATACAGTGTTCCGGTGGGTGCCCAACCTTTTCTGGTACGATGGAAGGAACAGTTGCACAGATCACGGCAGTTGGGACATTTCCAATCTGGATTGGCAACTACCTCGTCAACATTCTCACCATACCGCATATATAAACAGTCACCACAGAAAACTCCTTGAAGAGAATTACATGAAGAGCATGAGGTGCGCTTTCCCAGGGTTTTTTGACGACATTGATGACAGGTTTGGCCATTGACTTTGTCGTAGATACGATTGCCTGCAGAGTCATACCCGTCAATGAAAAGCTCCCAAGGCGTTTTGCAGGAGCCGAGCGCTTCCACATGCTTCCAAGAGTAAATTTCCTCCGTTATATTTGCTTGTAAGGTGCGTCTATCATGCCTTATATCGTTGTCAGCTCTAGTGAGCAGACGGTCACTTTCGCAATAGTTCGGAGCTGGCATGCCTTGGGACCTTTCAGACCGGCGTCTAGGGTGCAATCCTGCAGCAGTAACAGCCTTACGAGCTGCTCTCTCAGCTCTGATGCGAACCTTTCCAGTATTGACGACGTGTTTAATTGCAGTTACAGTCTGCAATCAAGGAGAGAGAGGAGGTCAAAATTTAAACATCTCTTGGGGCACCCGCTAGAAATACCGTCAGTAAAAGAGCGCAATTTGCAGACTTTATGCATGCTGACAAGTCAATGTATCATGTACATCACCGATAGATAAAGAGAAGGCCTCCTTGGTGTCAATCAATCCAGTGATTCGAATGTTGTGCTCACCTGTTCCAAACCCAGTTGGGCCATTCTTGCTTTGTTTTCCTGGATGCGCAGTTCACGCAGCAGTTCATAGTTTGTCAAGGACATTGTTCAAAAATCAAGGCAAAATTTCAAAAAAAAATGACGGTGGATTCCCAGTACTTTGTGGAGAATAGTGAGGATGCAGTTATCGATTTCCTTTTGAAATGTTTTAAGAGTTAGTAGATACAATACTGGACAAATGTGACAATAATCGACATACAAGCTATTTTGCATCAGGCCTGCTTTCTTTTCTTCACGAGGCACCTCGGCAGTTGAGACCACTCGACTCACACCAAGTTCAATTCCTTTCGGATCTGTCGGGCTATATTGAGCACATTCTCTAATGCTTCCAATGCCTCGCTACGTGCCTCTATTATACTATTGAGCTCTGCAAACTCTTCAGTGTCTGGCTGCAAGCCCCGCTGTTGCTCAAGCATCTCTGAATGCCCCTGGCTAGCAACGTTCAGAAGTTGTGAAGCTTCTGACATGAATTGTGTGGAGTCTACTTGCTCCCCAGTTACGTCTTCAACAGTCTTCAATCCTCCCTCAGCAATCTTCTGGGCTAAGGAAAAAATGTCTCCCTCTGTCTTTACCACCAATCCAAAGGATGCTCTCAACTTTGCAGCAACTGCGACGCCAGCCTGGGCTTCTCCTTCCGCTGGGCCTCCATGTCCTTCTGCAAGTATGTCAAGAACATCATCTAATAACCTCATAGCAGGACTAGCTTGTTTTCTGTCCAACTCTGCTGCAAGTCGCCTCCAAATCAGCTCGAGAGTTTCTAATATCTGGGGTGTTCCCTCCTCCTCGGCCATGACCTCAATCCTCTTTTCCAATATCTGAAGCATTTCCTCATCTATAGAGTCTCTGTATTCAACAATTTTTGACTCTATATTTTCCCCGGATTGTAGAATAGACATCAAAATCTCCCCTTTGCTTTCGGATTCCTTGATTGGCTCCTTATCAAACTGGTCACGTACTTCACCTGCCGAGCTTGGAGGTTCCTTTGGAGGGCCATCCCTGTCTAAAACATGCATTTCCAAGCCATCCTCAAGTTCATCGCCTTCTTCAAGATCATCTACTCCAGGCATCGAGCCCCAAGAGAGAAGACCTTCCAATTCTTCAAAGTTCTTGACTTTTTGTTTGGGGGAGACACACTTGCGCAGGCGCTGGTTTCGTCGCTGACTCGCTGACGCTTGAGAATCTGTTTGCTTACTACAATATACCCTTATCAGACGCTGGAAAGCCGCCGCACGTTCTATTCGAAGTGTCGGTCCTCTCCGGATGCAACGTGCATCTCTGGTTATGTCTACACCACAGGACATATGAGGATCGTTTCAGATTATTTAAATCGCCAATTTAGAGTAAAGCTCCTTTTAAATTATCAAAGAAGATGCTTTTCAAAGATCTATTTGTTTTTGTTTACGACGAGCTTATTCAAAATGCTGCCAGTTACCGCCAGACCATCCTCTTTGGCCATATCCAAGGCCATTCTTTTTGCATTTGCGGAATACCTTGGAAGATTATCGATTCCATCCCTCAGAGAATTTGTAAATCTCTTTTTGTCCAAGTTATCAATCCAAAACCACTTAGGTCCAAGCTTGCGCTTGTAAACAAGGTCTGCCCAGAATGATTGGTCTGCCGTAGGTAGACAACAAATTGAAAGGCATGGCGTTCCAACTCCAAGTGCAGTCTGTACTGTTCCCACTCCGCCATGGCTTATTACTAGTGAAACTTGACTGAACAGTGCAGCATGATCTACTGTTTCAGAGAAATCTATATAGGGTGCACCATTTTCCTGCAATGACAGGCAGCCTGTTTTGCCAGGGCGACTAGAAAGGGTTGTCTGGATGACAGCTCGTATTTTGTAAGTCTCTGCAACGTCCTTCACAGCTGATGCAATGCAGTCTAGTAGTGCTGTCACTCTTTCTTCTGAAAAAAAACCCAAAGAGCCAAAGCCGATGTAGATAATTTTAAATCCCTGCGCTCTGGAGGTGTTCAAATACTGTTGGAGCTTTGAAGGAAGGGCAACTTGTGACACTTTGGTAGATCTTGCTTTTGACAGTTGACCAACAACATGACAGCAAGATGGCCAATCTTTTGGTTTTGGAAGTAGAGCTGGAGAATAACAGAATATTGCCGGTGCTCCATCCAAGTTAAAGGAGTCGTCTAAATGAACTTCCGGAAGGCCTTTCTCTTTGGCTACTGAAAGAACAATGCGCCTTGCTGCCTGTAAATGAATGCGCTTGGCAATCATATACTCGCTGACTTTCCACTGTGCTTTATTGAATGCCCCACAGCACATGCTGAAGCCTGTTCCTGCCATTGAGACACAAAACTCTGAGGTTGGTGCCATGGGCATTGGATAGCTAAGTACTACTTTTGTCGACAACCCCAACATGGATGGAATGGCTGCTGCACCACATAAGGAAGTGAAAATGAGCACCATCACATCCGGTCGTAGAATTTCACACGCTTGAATCATCTTTCGAAACCAAGTCTCTGTAAATGGAGTCCCAACCGAGGGATTGAAAAGGTCTTTGGCGTCATTATATGCCGACAGTCCTTTGCCAATTCCTTTCCCTGAGACAGATTTTTCATAAAGTACTGTTGGAGCTGGCCCGATATCCACGAAGTTAAGGGGTGCGGGCTGACTTTCAATGAAGCTTTTGAATTCGGGTGGGGCACCTATGCTGACATTCCAATTGCAGCTGGCAAGATAGCAGCCTAAGTTGGCATAAGGCTGTACATCGCCTCGTGTGCCTTGACAGGCGAAAAAAATAGACTTTTTGCCTTCTTCTTTTGTTGGGTAAAGAAATGGCTCCTTTCCTTGATTTCTCACGGCCCCAATTGAAAACGTTCTCTCTACTGGATGTGTCATAACGCGAATCCCGTTGCAGAGTTTATAACTGTATTATTCTGCTCTAGAATACTACTAAAGATTGTTTTTTAACAGGCTTAATGCCACAAATATACTGTATATGAAGTAAGGTTTGTCAACTTCTATTGAGTTGGACAAACGAGGAGCTCACCCCGAGGCACTGTACTTGGTGCAGTCTCTTTACAATTGGTGGAGCTACTTGCCCTTAGTAGTGACATTAAACTTGAAGAAGATGATATCTCCATCCTTGACTTCATAATTCTTTCCTTCTTGTCGATACTTGCCAGCTGCCTTCACAGCAGACTCATTACCAAGCTCATGCAACTCATCATAATGCATCACTTCCGCACAGATAAAGCCCCTTTCAAAGTCAGTGTGAATGGCACCTGCTGCCTGAGGAGCCTTAGCACCCTTACGTATTTGCCAACACTTAACTTCATCACTTCCAGCGGTAAAGAAGTAAATTAAGTGCACAGACTTGAAGCCTGTCACAATGATTTTTGGGAGTACAGACGTGGCTCCAGCTTCTTTGCAGTAAACCTCCTTCTCGTCCTCAGGCATTTCAAATAATTTACTCTCAAATGAACCGCTGAATGGTATTATTGGATCGCCACCATGAGTTGACACCCACTCAAATATTTTTGGCAGCCATTTATTCCTTTTCCTGATATAGTCCTTCTCGCTCATATTCACCAGATAAACTACTGGTTTGGATGTTATGAACTGAACATTATTGATAAAATCAACATCTACTACATTCCAATCTCCAAATCTAATATCCTTTCCTTCTTCAAGCCAGGCTAGCACTTTCTCCCCAGATGCAAGCTCTTCCTTTTGTTCCTTTTTCATTGGTGCAGCTCTATGGGATTTTTGAAGGTTCTCTATATAACTTTGGCAACGTTCAATATCTTTGGCTCTTAATTCAGCATGAATGATATCCAAGTCTTCTACAGGATCAACGCGATCTTCTACATGAACTACATCAGGATCATCAAAAGCACGACACACATGGAATATTCCATCTACAGCTGCAATATGAGATAAAAAGGCATTCCCTAATCCTTCCCCATTAGCTGCACCCTTGACAAGTCCTGCGATATCCACAATGTCAAGAAACGCAGGAACCTCGGACTTCGGTTTATAGATGTCACACAGCCACTTGAAGCGATCATCAGGGACGTTAACTCGGGCTGTATTTGGATCAATGGTACAGAATGGAAAATTCTCTGCTGGTATTCCCATCCTTGTCAAAGTATTAAAAAGTGTGCTTTTGCCAACATTGGGCAGACCCACAATGCCGATCTGATTGAACAGTGGAGGTAAACTATAAGTCGGCAGGAGTTACAAATATCGGCGGCTGAGCTTGAAAAATTACCTTGAGATTGGACTTAAACCTCCCTAGAAGGGGCTTGTCTTTCTTATCATCTTCCTTCTTCTTCGGAGGCATTATCGTTTGGCTCAGTCGTGTTGTGACAGGTTATATGAGGTGACAGCGGTGATGATGCCCAGCAGGCAAGTTGAGATTTCTAAAATATTATGAGATCAACAAATACGCCGGACACAGTCGATGTCAGTGACTAGACTCTATGAATAAGAATTGATTGAGAACTGGAATGATATAGTCCTCATCAAATTGGGTTGGTCAGGGAGCAGAGCCCATGCATCTGCTTCAACTTGCAAGTGGCAATCCACATTATTAGTCATCCATTCATGAATATATTACATATGCAAATCGATAATATGATGTGATGTCACTACTTATGTTGCATAGGCCTGGTGGACTGGGCATTCTTGACTAGTAGTAAAATCTATGTCATTCTTGGCTAATTTGGTTAGGGACGACTATTGCTACAGGAAAGGAAGGCTACATTTTTCAATGTCGCCAGAGAGAGGAATGCATGATACATTCATGAGATGTCGAAATCTGGAATCTGCAAAGAGGTAACATCAAGGTCTGCTGCTTCAATAGCTTGATAATTGGGTGTAGGCTACGTATGCTGCCAGAGCAATCCTGCTTCTTGTCCACTACCTTGAGAAGGGTTTGCCACCATGTACCTGACCCTAAAGCGTCTTTTGTATACTCCTTGATAAATCAAAGCAAAGCTCGAATATAACCCTTGCGTCTCTGTGGATAAATCGGCATGGGTTCTAGGAAGTTGACGAACGATTTGATGCTTGCAATTCCTGCAATTAATTTATGGGCAGGAAACGTCACGTCTACACACGGTGTTATAATGCACAGGTTTGTCCAAATGAGTTTGAAACCTTGATCTTGAGCCTGCGGTGATCTTACTTCACTGGTCTACAGGCAGTATAGCAAGGTACCAGAGTTTTGGGGAAAAGAATCACCTTATCATGGCGATACGGAGTTTTTGGGCACTCCTAATAATCATTTAGAGGTATGAAACGACCCGAACTCCCTGGAGCACTCGGCATCCCTGACCTATGGACACTTCTTGACGCAGCTTGCTTCAAAACGGCCAATTTCTCCTCATGTTTTCGAAATTGATGGAAAGCATTTTCATTATAAAATGCCATTAGGAGCAGTCTCATCAATCGCAAACCGTGCAACTGGTGTAGCTCTTAGTTTTGGCACAGCGGGGGTGGCACTGATGGCATTGACAGGAGATGTCGCGGTAACAATTGATGCTTTCAAGACCGCTTATCCGCTGCTTACAATCCCTGCGAAGACAATAATTTCTTTTCCTCTTATCTATCACTATCTTGCAGCCATAAGACATTTCTATTGGGATCATTACAAGTTTGGAAACCAGAGTGACAAACACAGCCCTTTAGAAGTGCCAAATGTTGAAAGGAGCAGTCGTGCATTACTTTTTGCGGGGGTTGCTGCATCTGCTCTTGCTGCTGTAGCCATCTAAATTAACATTTTTCTGTAAAATTTCCAAGGTTTATATGCGAGCCAACGTGGGTTAGTTGGCACGTGAAAGGTATGAGTTGGTTTGGGTGTCAACCTTAATGCGCTCTCCTTGTTGTATGAAAAGAGGAACTTGTACGACTGCACCTGTTTCCAGAGTAGCTGGCTTACTACCTCCACTGGCTGTGTTTCCTTTAACGCCTGGATCTGTTTCAACAATTTCTAATTCAACAGATTTGGGTAAATCTACAGATATGACTTTGTCATTCCATGCAAGGATGGAAACGTCCATCCCTTGCTTCAAATACTTAGCCCAAGCATCGTCCTTCCTCACTCTCACTTCCTCATAGGTAGCCATATCCATGAAAACGTAATCATCTCCTTCATTGTAAGTATATTGGCCTTCCTTCTTTTCAATATTTGCTACATCCACAGTTTCACCAGCACGCCATGTCTTTTCCACAGTATTATTTGTCAGAAAGTTCTTTAGCTTGGACCGCACGAAAGCTGCACCTTTCCCAGGCTTAACATGAAGAAATTCAACCACTTTGTAAGGAGCACCATCAAATTCAATCGTCATTCCATTCTTAAAGTCGTTGGACGACACTTGGGCTGCGTGCACCTGAAAATTTAGTCGGCGACTAGAAACCTGCATTGTGTGTATATTGTTTCGATGAGTAATATGGCATCTATTAAGGCCTTTCTGTTTTTCGAAAGCACTAGTCGGTCCTTATTTCCTACCGTCACTCTTGAAGTTCGGCATGCTAGCAGCGCATATCGTGGAGTGGTCGCAACTTGGCTGCATGGAATGGATGTTTTGGCTTTTCAAAATCTAGTGTGGAAACAGAATATGCGTTCTATTAGTTTCTTACCGCATGAAAGATGACATCTAGTTTTATTTAACGAAGAAAATAGAGTGAAGGTGGTTGTTGGCAATAAATATAAGGGAATCAACGTAACTAAAATGTTGATATAGGTTGATGATTAGTGCTTATCACACAATCGAGTAAGTATCACATGATTCCTGATAGTTCAATGCTAGTACAAAGACGGCGCCTCACCAATTACTACAGGAGTTTGTTCAGATGATGGTTGGGAGTGAAGCCATGGATGCTGCAGTGCTTCCTCTGCGCTAGGTCTCCTCTGCGGATCCACCTGCAACAAATAGGATAAAAAGTCTAGCATCTCATTGTCTGCAGCTACTGCACGTGCCGCAAGACTTGTCCTCTTCGGTCGCAGCCACTCCAGCCTACCAGAGTCAGGGTTTCTCTCGAATATTTTGCAATCTCTAGTGAAAAATCTGTGAGAGAATCTGCCACGGCGCACCATCCAAGGTGGAGTAGGTCCAAATATACTTTCTAACCTAGCCAACAGAGTTGGAAGAGATTCATTCTGAAGTAGGACCTTTCCTGTCCACAATTCAATGAGTACGCATCCAAGACTCCAAATGTCGATCTTCTGATCATATTGCAGACCCAATATAACTTCAGGTGCACGATATGACCTGCTTTGTATATAAACATTGAGCTTATCAGTAACGAAGCATGATGAACCTAAGTCTATAAGCTTAACCTCACAACCTGAGTAGGATTTCATCAGGATATTTTCAGGCTTCAAATCTGCATGAATGAGGTCCAATGAATGCAAAAATGCCAACGATGTCAACAGCTGTTTAGCTACTAATTTCATTCTTGGGGCAGTGAAATATGGTTCACTGTTACTTTCTTTAAGATGGCGGCTGAACTCGTACAAGTTGGCCCTTAGAAGCTCACACACCAAGACAAGATGTTCTCTATAGTAAAAGAAATCGTGTAATCTAAGAATACCATGTTCATCCCCTGGGTCACATGCATTGACATACTGCAGAAGTTTGATTTCATCCAGACTTTGGTCAAAGTAGTCCTTATTGTTTTTTATAATTTTCAAGCATACATGTGTGCCACTAGACAAATCCTCGGCTTGTACTGCCCTGCTAAATGCTGCTTGGCCAAGGAGGTCTGTTACTCTATACCTTGCAGCAATTACATCTCCAACTCTTAAAGAAGCTTCTCTGCTGTCCTCGAATCCCGTTGCATGGCGTGGATGAACCACCTTCAAGGTCAGCACTTCATATTGATGATGGAAGGAATCAGGATCCCAGTCTTGCGATGCATCTGGTGTTGTTGCTCTTCCCAATGATGCCTGACTTGCACTTCTCATCGTTTTTTGGAGCTCTGTTCTTATTGTGGATTTTGATGGTTCTTCATCAGAGTCTGCCTTTTTGCTTGGACTTATGTTTTTAAAAGATGCCCAACTACTGAAAAGTGGCTTGCCTTCGAGGGCTGCATGTTCTGAGGGAGTGACAGGAAAACTAAACGGGTCATCCTGATCAGGACCGCTTCCGCATTCAGCTGCCGTAGTCTCGTTTGTGTGAACAGATAAACCCAGTTCTGTACGATCCAAGTGGGGAACCTTTGATGGCAGAGTCAACATGAGTGATTCATTGCCATCTACAGGCAAGCCCTCTTGTAATACTGACTCACTCAGTGATGAAACTCTACTTAAAACTCTCTCTTCTTTGGTACATGGGGCAGAGATATTGGCAGAAGGAGACGGGGTTGCTGCGTTACTGGAACAGCTGGCACCCCCCATTGGGGATGATCCACCATCAAGGTGCTGAAGTAAGGACTTGTATAAGTCTGAGCCCACAGAATTGCCATAAACCCACTCCGCAGTACCCCCTGTTGCTTTGTCTTGACCAAAACGTTCTCTTTTTTCGAGCACATCATCATAATTGCCGTAGAACCTCATTTTTCCAGAAAATTCATGAGACAGCGAGGAGCCTGGCCTACTACCATATAGTTCGTGATTGTAACCCAGGGAACTTTGCCTAGAATGACTTACATTACTCTCCGCTCTAAGCCCGGCACTGCTTTGAGAAGGACTCATGGGAGGGGGGCGGCCAGCTTCTAATCCAAGTGCTCCCTCTTGTCCTGCAATGTCCATCCGATAATAGCCTGGATCATCTTCATCATCATACTCATCCAAGTCTTGAGAAGAAGGGGACGTTAGAGTGTGTTTTTTTGGGGACCCTGCAGGTGTTGTTGATTTGCTGCGCCATTCTTGAAGAACTCTTTCTGCAGTGACTGCCGTGGTCGGCGTCGGTGCAGGACACAGATTGACTGTACACTCAGCACCAGGAGAGGTGGAGCTGCCACCTGGGGACATCCCAACAAGGTTCGATCGAGGATGATTGTGTTCTGAGAATCTTTTAGCCATCTCTTTTAGTAGTGCAACCTCTGCTTCATGGAGACCTTCATCTTGTAAGAACTTGACAACGTTATTTAACGCTTCCATGTTCGGGGAAGAAGTCGCATGCCATGACATAGTAACTGGGAGATCAGAGCAGGAATGCTTTTGCATGGCTTCAGCTAATAACAATTACTACTGGGAGCAACCGTCAGAATAAATGCCAACCATGGGCAACGACCTTACTAAATGGAATTACATACATCAAAATTTCGCCTTAATCATAAATAAGCGTTTATAGAACCAGTTTAGTCCACACAATCTCGGGATTTTTGTCCTCTGGAATCCTTTTCGACAGATCTATATGTGTCTCTACCAGTTTCTGTCCGCTACTGCCTTCTTCCTCGACAAGTGACTTTATGATTCCTGGTATCCTGGAACAAAATTCAAAAGATGCTTGTATGATTTTGAAGCTCAAATTGTTTCTGTGATTGATCGAATGGAGATGCACTAAAATGCCTGTTTGTAGGTACTATAATCTCCATCGACAGAAGGCCTCCTATTGACCAAGTTCTTAGCCCTGGATTCTCCCATCATCAAACCATTTTTTTGGATACAAGCGCGCCATGGCGATCTTTGCGTTTAATAGCAAGCCCAGGTTGGGTGGACGAGTAACCCTGGGCCGTCGCATCAACGTCACTGCCGTCGCAAATGTTCTTGAAAAGGGTGCCGGGGCGAAAAAGCCTGAAGTACCAGTAGGACTTAACAAGTTTAGCAGCAGAATCACCCAGCCGAAGTCTCAAGGGGCTTCGCAGGCTATGCTTTATGGAACCGGCCTAAAGCCAGATGATATGGACAAACCACAGGTATGGCTTTGTGATTGTTAAGTTTGATGTGGCACCTATAGTATGTACAGAAGCTTTGATATTAAATCTTTGGCAATGTATGATGTGTGATGAAAAATTCCCGCCGTCTCGCTAGGTTGGCATCTCCTCTGTATGGTGGGAAGGCAATACTTGCAACATGCATCTTAATGACTTAGCTTTGGAGGTTAAGCTAGGAATTCAAGATATAGGTATGGTTGGCTACAGATTCAATACTATTGGTGTCAGTGATGGTATTAGTATGGGCACCGATGGCATGAGTTATTCCTTACAATCTCGAGATATCATTGCGGATTCCATTGAGACTGTGATGTCTGCACAATGGTACGATGCTAATATTTCTTTACCCGGGTGTGATAAGAACATGCCAGGCACTGTAATGGCCATGGCACGTGTCAATAGGCCATCCCTGATGATATATGGGGGAACCATAAAGCCAGGGTACACTTCAGAAGGGTCCACCTTGGATATTGTGTCTGCTTTTCAAAGTTATGGTGGTTTTGCAGCAGGTCTGATTACTGAGGACGAGCGTCAAGAGATTGTTCGACGATCTTGCCCGGGGGCTGGGGCATGTGGCGGTATGTACACTGCCAATACCATGGCATCTGCGATTGAGGCATTGGGAATGGCACTTCCGTACAGTAGCTCTACCCCTGCTGAAGATCCACTGAAGCTTGTGGAGTGCAGACTTGCAGGACGGTATTTGCTTGAGTTAATGAAGAGAGATATTAAGCCTAGAGATATTATGACTAGGTCTGCGTTTGAAAATGCCATCGTCCTGACTATGGCAATGGGTGGTTCGACGAATGCAGTGCTGCATCTCATTGCTATGGCCAGAGCATGCGGCATTAATCTGACAATTGATGACTTTCAAAGCGTCTCTAATCGAGTTCCATTGATTGCCGATCTTAAGCCCAGCGGTAAGTATGTAATGGAAGATGTTCACAGGATTGGTGGAACTCCTGCTGTCCTTAAGTATCTGCTGGAACATGATCTCATTGATGGCAGTTGCATGACTGTAACTGGCAAAACGATGGCAGAGAATTTGTCCAATTGCCAACCTTTAAAGGCTGGCCAGGATGTGGTTCTTCCATTGGAGAAGCCAATTAAGGCGACTGGGCATTTGCAGATACTGTATGGGAATCTGTCTCCAGACGGCTCAGTAGCAAAAATTACAGGTAAAGAGGGGTTGGTATTTGAGGGGCGTGCGCTCTGCTTTGACTGTGAGGAGGACATGCTAGAAACCCTTTCCATGAACCAAGAGCAATTTAAGGGTAGTGTTGTGGTCATTAGATATGAGGGTCCTAAAGGAGGGCCTGGTATGCCTGAAATGTTGACGCCGACATCTGCGATCATGGGCGCAGGGCTTGGCAATGAATGCGCTTTAATCACAGATGGGCGCTTTTCAGGGGGCTCGCATGGCTTCGTGATCGGTCATGTGACCCCAGAAGCACAAGATGGAGGCCCAATAGCACTTGTCAGGGATGGGGACACTATTCGTATTGATGCAGACACTAGGACCATGGATATCTTGAACATTTCTGACGATGAGTGGAAATCAAGAAGGGCTGCTTGGCAGGCCCCACCATTAAAGGCTACTTCAGGAACTCTCTATAAGTACATTAAATGTGTGGCATCAGCTAGTGAGGGCTGTATTACTGACGGATAGAATGTATTGGTTAATGAAAGTACTTCTGAACAAGTTGCTGTTTTCTAATTCCTTTGCCACATATTGGGCATTTGAACAAAGCTAATGCTCTCATCCAACAGGAGTAACATGCTACATGCCCACATGCAGCTTCATGCGCTCCCTCCATTGGGGTCTTTTTACAAATGGAACATGTACAGACACCAGCAGCTACTACTGCCGTCTGTTGCACTCCTGTAGGCTTTCTTCTAGGGAGAAATTTCTTGAACATCTCCTTTAGCTTCGCTCTACCAGGCTCTTCCAAGACTGGGAATACAATTGCCATCAATTTTGCCTCGTCTCTATCTTTCGCAAAGTGCTTCAGCGCATTTACTACGACCATATTGTCTTGCTCTGGCAAAGCATGTTTCAGTTCTGTAAGGAAATATATACTCCGATCTTCCTTTGGGAGAGTCTTTTCAGGAGGTGCCTTGTCAAGTCTCATTCTAGGAAACAGTAACTTTCCTGCTTGATTTCCATTTAAAATCTTCTTTTCGTCCTCCACAACTCGATCTCTGTACTTTTCAACAAGATGACCAGGGCCAATGGCAAACGGCGCCAAAGATGCAGCATTTGAAGGCTTCACTACTGGAATGCCAACCCTACTTGGATTCTTCAGGCGTGTACTAGCACTGAGCAACTGCCTCTCCCAGGGCTTGCAGGCCAACGGCGGCTTGGCTGTCTGCGCAACCTTCGCGGCGCTAGCTTTTACCTCCGATAAGTTCTCTACGAGAGAAGTTGATTGCTGGTGGGAAACTGGGTGGTTCAAAGTATCAAGTAAAGTAATGGATTTCTGTAAAACTTCATTTTGTTGACCCAAGCCCCCAATAAGGTCAGCAATGCTCACGACATCAGCAGCTGCAGGTACTGTATCCAAAAGTCTACGGGCTGCTTTGGGCTGACTACGGTCTTCCACCGCATTCACGAAAGGAATTGATTTAGCCTTGGCACCTGTCGCAAGTGAACTGGTCCCTGCGTGCTTCTTGAAAAATGTATTTAAGGAGGCTGCAGCTGCGCCAAAATTTGGATATTTAACGACTTCATCTCTAAGCCAGCGCGATAACTGACGGCGTGTTGATTCTGAGCCAAATCTTTCATCGCACAAAAGAATGGCTCCAAAATCATTGATGTGCCTGATGACCCTTCCCATAGCTTGGTTGACTGCCCTTAAAGCTTGTTGAACATACCACTCATCCCCAGTCATGTACTGCTGTTCATGTCCCTCAACTTTTCTCTTATGTTGAGACCGGTTATGATCATCGAGAACAGCCTGCTTTATCTTCACCTTAGGGTCTGTTTTTGTCGCATAAGGAATCCCTGTAATAATTACTGCTCTACCAGCTCTATCAGAGAAGTCCAAACCTTCACTAGCTTTTCCACGGCTTACTGCGAATAGTACTGCACCACGCATTGGTCCATTAAGTTTATCTAGAAAGTCTGCTGCGGCTACAGAGAAAAGAGCAGTCTCCCTAGGCTCCATGACAGTCGCTTTGAGCTGACAGATGTTATCCCAAATACTTGACACATTAAAATTTCTTGGGGATTTCCAGAATTCAATGCAGTTTTTGAGCACAGCATATGAAGGGAAAAAAACCAACACGCCATCTGGAATAATACGAGCAAAGTTGACAATAGCATTGCCTAAGTCTTCCTTATATCCATAGGTATCCCTAGTTTGATAACTAGAATTCAGTTGATGGCCAGAAGGCCCACTTGAAACTACTCCCACCCAGACTTGAGATCGATCTATGACATGCGGATTTTCCAGCCGCAAGTTGAAGGGAATCCCCAGTTCCTGCGCAAAACTATTCAGAGGTGACAATGTACCCGACGTCAACAATATAGATCTTATGTTCAGTGCTGTTAGTTGCATCATACTTTGACCAGGATCAAAACACCAGAAGGACAGGACAGGGAGCAATCTATCATTTTTGGATTTCTCCATGTGTACATGGACACGGTAACCAAGGTATGAAGGGGGCAATCCAGGTTTCACTGGTTTTGCTGTGTTGAAAGCAAGCCGGAAAGCTTCTGCCAAACCATGAAGCTTGTAATTTGAACTTCGAGCTCCAAACTTACGACCATTGTCAAGAGAATCAGCAGACAGCAACTCAATTGCAGATTCTAATGTTGATGCCATCATGGGATACGTGGCCTCTGTCAAATTGATCTTAGCAAACAGTTGAAAGAGGAAGGCACCTGGAGCAGTGAATCCTTCTGAACCGCTTGGCACCTTTAATGCAGCTATTTCATGCTCAAGCTTTTGTAAAACAAGCTGCAATCGCCTGAAATCTGCGGCTAGCTGGGGCCAATCTGCAGAACATACAACTCCATTGTCACCCGCTGAGTTGTAAAGAGATTTAGGCCCATCATCTTTTAATGAAGCTAAGTCGGCTGCTGCACCAATTTCTTCAATGCTTCCTGCTAGGATAGATGAGGGAAGATCAAATGAAGCGGCATCTGAACAAGCATTTTCAATATTATGAGCCTCGTCAAATATTAAGACAGCTCTCTCCCACCTAATTCCCAGCCCTGCTCTATTTCTAGAATCAATCAGATAATTATATGGCATAAAAATCAGCTCTGCATTGGACGCCATTTCTCTACTTAAGAAGTAAGGACAAATAGTTCTGGTACTGCCTAAATTAACTATGTCTTCAATGTCCATCACCTCAAGGTTGGCATCCGGATTGGCTTTGCTGAACTTTTCAACCCCAAAATGCCACTTGCACCCTCTCTTAGCAATTAAGGATCTGCAAGCTTGATTTGCTGAGGCTCCAGTCATTTTCGAAACTACTGGATGTAAGCAACTTTGTTGTCGTGATCCTAAGATAGAAGTCTTGGGTTTGTATCCAGTGACTTTTAGTTCCTTCATCACTTGTGCAAGTTGACTATGTGTTCTAGATGCATAAATAATCGTTGGCAGTCCCTCATCTTCATGTTCCCTTCTTTCTGCTTTCAATTCTGCATTACTTGTCCCTGGGCCTTGCATAACTTGGCTCAGATGAGATGATTGGTGCAGGCACTGAACCTTCGACTGCACCAGTGACTGCTGCCAAGCTAGTGTAGCACAGAGTAAACATAGTGTTTTTCCTGTACCTGTAGGGCTCTCTAATAATGCATTTTGACTGGACTGTAAGGCTTCTATCACTTTAGACATATAAACCAACTGGCAAGGATATGCTTCAAAGGGGAAGTCAACGTCCACACCCCTGAAGGATCGAAGTAAGGACTGTTCCTCATCATGAAAAGAAGACAGCGCCAATCTGATAGTACCTACCGAATCTTATAATTTGGCATCACTCTACGGATGTCATGCCTTTTCTTTCCTAAATAGTTGAATGCTGTGATCGGAGTACAAGTACAATATTTCTCAGTATCATTAACAGGTGTGCAACTACTGTACAACTATTAAGTCATTTACTACATATAGTTTTCATGTTTTAGTCATCATATATTTTGCCACGAGTTCGAAATTTCGGAATCAAAGACGTCTTTGCACACCTACCTTCCACTGCCAGTGGTCCAGCTGCCAAATACCATATGGGCATGGCCACAACTGAGCATGTAATTGCTGACCAATACTGTACTTAACTGCTTTGTTTCTCCACATCATGCAAAAATCATTGAAAAAGGTTACAACTTATACAATGACTTGTGTCCTCTTGGCGAACAAGGCATGCCCTGATCTCATTGGGTCTGGTCCGTCAAAGAGGTGCAAGTTCAGATCCAAGCCTCTTCATCTCATACGTTATCATCCGCAGGCATCTCTCTGTGGTATGCGGCAGAAGATTAGCTAAATATATGAGTCGAAAATCCACATTATTAGTTGTTTGTGAGGAGGGAATCATCGATTAATAGTGTGCAATTGGAAAACGCACAAGAGGAGTGATCAAAAGGCAAACCACCATGTTGTTACTATCCTATAATTCACAGTGTATCGAAGCTAAATTACACACGAATCCGAAAACATTTCTAGTACTGGGAAGAGGGAAGAGTTGTTGGTCGCCAAGTACGGTCGCTTTTTCACTGAAAATTGCTGAGCCAGTTGCAAGGAATGTAGACCCCCCCAAAAGAGTTGATATGCCTATCCTTTTAGCTTTAGGTGCAATAAGTGTGGGAGTAGTGTTGGGAGTTCAAACATATTTAATGCCTCTCAAACAGAAAGCAAGAGGTGAAAGTAGTATGCGTGTTCTGGATCCAACACTTTCTCCTTTATTAGATGTGGACGAATCAAATAGTCAATACCGAATGGCGCTGGCAAGGACAAGACAAGCAGTTGCAGTACACAGAGCTATTGCGTCTATGAACGCAGGCAATGTTTCAAGGACAATGGTAGAGATAAGGAGGGCTCTGCATGAAAATAGCATGTGCAGAGCGCCTTTGCTAAATAATGAATGGAGCCGAGCAGATAGGGTAGCACTGTATAGAGTGCACGTTCAAAACACATCTGTACCACCTGATTTTGCAACTTCACTACAGCTGCGGACATTGTTAGATATAGATTTTGATGACGCAGAAAATATTGAAAGGGAAATAATGGAGCAAGGAAGTGCATATAGCATTTGATACTGGAACTTAAAAGTAATTAAGAAGCGGTGGCGATCTCTGACGAGACTGTTGAGCCATCATCGATCTCCCCATCTCCCTCATTCTCTCTAATGGACCCATACCCTAAACTTGTTCCGCTCGAGTTAGCCAATAACTGCAATTCGGCAAGATGTCCTTTTCGGAAGCTCCTAATGACATCAGCCACCTCGTCCTCTGGCAGGTCAAGTTCACTCAGAACTGCTGCTCCAAGCTGCAGACTAGGTTCAAGTATCTCTGGCACAACTGCTGTTGCGCCTGCTCGCTCTAGCATGATTGCGCTATCAATATCCCTTGCCCTCACATATGTTTTCACATGCGGGAAATGTTTGTGCATGGCATACACAGACCGGTAATTTGACCCCGGTGTATCGAGGGTTATAACTGCACATGCTGCTCTATCAGCACCAATGGCATGTAAAACAGCAGGAGACCCTGCATCACCAAAATAAACTGGCAGATCCAACGCCTTACCCTCCTGCACTTTTCCAGGACTACTATCGAGAGCAACAAAGGGGATAAGTTGCTCACTCAACATCTGAGATATGAGCTGACCCGCACGGCCAAATCCAGCAATGATAACATGGCCACTCATCCCTGACATCTCTCCCTCTTTGGGCTGCAGAGCACCCATATCGCTGCGCTCCAACATTTTGGCGATCCTAGCACCAAAGTCAGCTAAGAATGGAGTCAATGCCATGGACAAGGCCACGACTAAAAACAGTTCGCGAACCAGTGATGCGCTCATAATACCACGGGCCATGGCTTCACCAAACAGTACAAAAGCAAACTCGCCACCAGGTGACAACAAAAGTCCTGACCTGATACTTTGAACCAAGGATAAACCAAAGGCCTGACCCACTGCAGTCATGATCGCTACCTTTCCCCCGATAAGCAAAATGGTCGCAGCAATTACAGTCTTAAATTTAGCGATGAGAAGGGTGACACTAAACTCCATACCTACCGTCATAAAAAAAAGGCCCATCAAGATTCCTTTGTATGGAGCAATATCACTTTCCACTTGCAAGTGATAGTCTGTTTCAGCAAGCAGTAAACCTGCCAAGAAAGCTCCTAACGCAAGACTCAATCCTGCCACCTGAGTGATAAGGGAAGTACCCAAGACAACTAGCAATGTCAATGCTGCAAAGACATCTGAGTTCTTCGTGTCGGCGACTCTGCGATACAAAGGTTGCAATACAGTACGGCCTGCAACTACAATAGAGACCATGCATGCTACTGCCTTTACGGAGGCAAATCCAATAGCCTTAAAAATTTTACCCAGACCTGCAGCAGAACTGCCATCCGCAGATGGGGCAAGTAGGGGCACAAGCATCAAAAGTACCACGACCGCTAAATCCTGAAGCAAGAGAACACTGAAGGCGGCCCTGCCATGACGAGAGCCTGTCTCCCCTCTGTCTTGCAAGACTTGCATTCCGACAGCTGTGGTTGACAATGCTAAGCCACCGCCTAATATTATGGAACCAGGCCCATTAAGAGCTCCGCCTGTAACGGCTAAAGCAGTATAAGCCACTCCCACAAGAGTAAGGACCACCTGTGCAGTTCCCATTCCAAAAACATATTTGCCCATGGACCGCAAGCGGTCAAAACTCAACTCTAGACCGATATTGAAAAGCAAGAATACTACGCCAAGTTCAGCCAGATGTCGAATGCTTTCAACATCCTGGATGATGCCTAAAGCATACGGCCCAATCAAAGCACCTCCAGCCAAGAAACCAAGGACAGGAGAGCCACCAGGCAATTTGCAAACAAGAGGGACAGTAATTACGCTTGCCAACAACAGCCAGATAGTCTCCAGCAGACCGGCTTCTGACTCATGAATATGGGGAAGCGGTAATCGCTTAAAAAGGCCAAGAGCCGCGCTCCATAATTTTATGAGTTGTCCAATACCCATGGAGGCCATGGATGTGAGGGCTTCAATATACCCCTGCTGGTGTGCAAACATGACAGCCCCCAGTAAAAGTATTATACCGCCAGCAGTCCAAACAGGATTCCTTCTCGCAAGCACCAAGACTTGCTTGGCTTTGTTACCACGTTTTGTTTTCTCTCCATCTCGGCCGACCATGTCCTCATCCTCGTCCTCTAGCATCTCTTCTAATTCTTCCTCTTCTTCAATAATTGAAGCAACAGACTTGACCAAAACTTTCCGGTCAAAGTCTTCTTCTCTTCGCTCGGAGGTATTCAACATAAATCGCAAATCCTTCACAGCTTTCTTCAGTGCCATCTCAGTTTCCTTATAAACGGTGATGCACTCCATCTCATCTTTCACAGCTTGCTCAGCTGCTTCCATGGCTGCAGAAGCTATTGCATCCGCCTTAGCGTATGTTCCTTCAACTACTGACAGCTTTGCTTTGTAGGCCACAATCTGAGACTCCAACTCCTTTATACGAGCTGTTGCAGCCCCGAGAGCCTGGGACTTTTCCCATAATTTATCCTCAAGCGTAGGAAGAATCGATTTCTCTTCTATTGCAGTTTCTTCACCAGCTAATGCCTCATTTCCTTGCATTGGGCTTACATCAAGCTGCTCTCGAAGCCTTGCCGTGACGTCAATGACTTGCTCCTCTAACTTCGACTGAGTGATAATGGCTGCTTCCAACTCAGCTAGTGCATCCTCCAAAAGCTTCTTGGTTGAGATTAAAGAGCTTTCAGCATTGACCGCCAGTTGTGCAACCTGCTGCGCCTCTGCTTCTAAGGCCTCACGGATCCCGGCTGCTTCATCTCTTCGATTGGCAGCCCTCTGGAGAGCCTCCGTTAATGGATGCAATTCTGGGGCGTCTTCAATATCGCTGTCCTCATCATATGATGGTCCAGATTCAAGGGACTGCATTTAAATTGAGAACTCGGTCTCGACTTTATGACAAAAGGCACTGAAACTGAGTGACACTTACATTCTCTGAGCTTGTGTCCAGCTTGCCAAGTGCACACACAGACCGCCTGCATGCATTGTTTGAGTCCATAAAACACATAAAATCGCTCATTTACAGCTGTCCATATTGAAATACTTACCGTGGCATACATACAGCGACTGGCACATTATCAATCCTATAGGAGTGTAAAGACCTGGCTTGTACTTTCCTAGTCAGGCAATCTATAGACTTAAGTGACCTATAAGAGCACGCTGGCATTCTTTTACTGCCACTCTGAGAACACCCAAGCATCATAGTGAGAAAGACTATAAGCGCGACAGCAGTCAGGTGTTACTCTAAAGTAAGCCACATACTAAATTTTGAAATAAGTAAAGAAACTACAAGACGACCGTGTGTGGGGTGTCAAAGAAGAGCATTCAGTGGACGCCTGTAGATTATTTTTAATTGCCATGGCGCCTGCAATGACACGGATGCAGGAAGAAAGGTCTAAGCAAACTGCGCCCCCGATCAGATTTCTCATGATTTATGACGAAGATGAAGGCTTCGAACCGCACTGTATATAATTCAGCGTATCTGGCTAATATTTGGGGTAGAGGCACTGAAGGGCTTGGATTTAGCCTTCGCCTTTCGAAGAAGCAATCATTCGTCTTTAGCCAACCTGTATTTATTATATGTCGAGCTTTTCTAATTTTCGGGCGCAAAGCTCGCAGGCTTCCAGTGTGATTTGCGTCAGTCCTTATAGATTCAAAAGAACACCTATGATTTGTGCATCTATACCGATGATAGACAGCTTACACCAGCACCTTGCCCGAGAGTCTGGACAGAAAGAAAACCCCTTGCAGAATGTACTCACACCATCAAATGCACCAGGGTTGCCAAGAAAAATGTTGTTTAGTCCAGGAACTGTTCTGACCAGCAAATTGTTTTCATTATCAAGTGGTTCAGGGGAATCTTTTACTCCCAGCTACCGTGTCGCGTATCAAGGGTTCCCAGGAGCTTACAGTGAAAGCGCTGCATTGAAAGCATGCCCTGACTGGGAACCTCTGCCGTGTCAAGAGTTTGAAGTAGCTTTCCAAGCTTTGTCACAGTGGGCTGCCGAAAGAGCAGTACTGCCCATCGAAAACTCGTTGGGTGGAAGCATCCATGCAGTTTATGATCTACTGCTCCGCTACAGACTTCATATCGTAGGTGAGGTTTCAGTCAAGGTCAATCATTGCTTGCTAGCTCTTCCTGGAGTGTCCAAGGAAGATATTAGGCGGGTTATGTCACATCCGCAGGCGCTAGCTCAAACTGATGGCTACTTACGCACAATGCCGGGAATTGCAAAACAGGCAGTCGATGACACTGCAGGGGCTGCTAAGGATATTGCTGAAAATAATTGGACAGATGCTGCTGCAGTTGCTAGTAGGAGAGCTGGAGAGCTTTACGGGATGAACGTTCTGGATGAAGGAATACAAGATGACAAGGACAATATCACGCGATTCATAGTCCTATCAAGGGAACCTCTCGTAACAAGTGAAGACACGATTAGATCACCACCACGGCAGTATAAGACCTCCATAGTGTTCAGTCTGCAAGAAGGACCTGGTGTCCTTTTCAAAGCGTTGTCAGTCTTTGCTTTGCGGGACATAGATTTGACCAAGATTGAGTCTCGGCCTCTGCGAAGTAAGCCTTTAGTACTTGGTGATGGGAATGGCTCTAAGGAAGGATATCGCATGTTCAATTATCTTTTTTACATCGATTTTGTGGGTGCCCTGGCTGATGAGAAAGCCCAGAATGCCTTGAGGCATTTACAAGAGATTGCTCCATTTGTCAGAGTTCTTGGAAGCTATCCACGAGACGAGGAACTGTGATCATCCTATCAATCCAATAGCCCCTTATTGAACCAATCTTTCTTTATATCCTCCATATGATCTTCGTAATCAATTAAATGTTCATGCCTTGACTCATTGAAGTACATGGTCAGCAGATCTGCAATACCGGTCATTGGACAGACAAAGTTGCCCCCAAGATTGGTCGGAGGCATTCTTGTCCACCCCTTTCCTCCATACTTATGAAACAGTTGCAAGGAAGGGACATTGGACCCATTGAATGATTTACCTAACAAAGGATTGTCCAATACAACTACAACTGACTGCTGATACAAAGCCTCTAGCTTATCCCCTACCCTTCTTGAGCTGTGACTCAAGTCCAAGTCCACAATGTTCTCATTGCATTGATAATACCCAACAATCTTCATACCATTCTGTTGGTCCCTCAAATATTCTTCAATCTGTGGCAGGGCATTCTCCAAAAGGAGGGCAAGGTTGACATAATTATGAGAAATGGGCACAACATCAACAATTTGCACTGTTGGTCCACTGCCCGTTTGAGGGGAAGAGGGTGGTGACCCAGCTATGTCGTCTAAAGCTGATCCCAGCATGACCCCATTCACAGCACTCGTAGGATACTTTGCAGCGTGCAATACTATTTTTAACACTGCACTCTGATCAATTTTACATCCCGCTATCACCATCTTCGCTGCGACGACAAAGATACGCTTCAGTATATCATCTTACACTCAAGAAAATGCAATAAAGATTTAGGGCAGAAGATAAATCACATGCCACTTCACATGCCAGCTCACCCTAAGCTCAGGGCCGTCAAGAATCTTGTCTCACTTCTACTTCCTGTCTAGATGCATTGCTCACCTCAATCCACTTCTTCAATGTTTGTGCTGCTATACCACTGCGCTGCACTTCTTGAGCTATGGCAATTCCTTCTTTTGGATCCTTTGCAAAATTTGCAGCAGCTAATGCTACCCCAGCGTTAAGAATTAGCGCATCTGCAACAGGCCCTTGCTCTCCACCAAAAACGTCCATTAAAATTCTAGCATTCAGGTGTGCATCCCCACCTTTCAAGTCCTCTACTGTACACCGAGGAATTCCCAGTTCTCGTGGTTCTAAAGTATAGCTTCGTCTAGGTCCAGGACCCACCTCTACTATATTGGCAGGTCCCATGGGCGTCAACTCATCTAGTCCCATGGAATGGACAACCAAGGCCTTCTTTACTCCTAACCTTTGCAGCGCATCCCCCATGAGTGTTGAAATTGAGGTAGAGTACACCCCAATTAAGGCATATGATGCATGGGCAGGATTGAGCATTGGACCTAGCATATTAAATGCTGTCCTGACTTTCAATGCTTTCCGAACAGGAACGACAGCCTTCATTGCGGGATGGAAAGTGGGCGCAAACATGAAGCCTACCCCTGCTTCATCAATGCACCTTGTAACGCCTTCTGGTCCGAGCTCGACTGCCACTCCAAGAGCCTCCAGCACATCTGCGCTGCCGCAAAGACTAGAGACAGATCTATTGCCATGTTTTGCTACCTTTGCGCCTGCTGCTGCAGCTATGACAGTTGCTCCTGTGGAAATATTTACAGAACCAATCCCATCGCCACCAGTACCAGCAATGTCCAAAACCTCTGACTTTGTGTGGACTGGAATGCATCTTTGCAACATTGCCTTAGCCATCCCAGCTATTTCCTCTGCTGTCTCTCCTTTAGCCCTTAAAAGCACAAGAAATGCTGAGATTTGAGCAGGCTCAGCACCCTCAATGAGGGCATCCATAGCGGCAGTTGTCTCCTCCTCCGTCAGGTCCCGTCGCTCGACCAGAGTTTCAATCACCTGTGTATAGCTTCAGTTCCAAATGTTTTCTCAAATAACAATGCAAAACTCACATCTCTAATGTTTGCAGCTTGTAAACGTATATTTTTACGAAGTTTGGTAGCTCCTCGTCTAAGATGGAACAATCGAAGCTTGCATATACTGCGCTCCCCACTTGTGACAGCTCTATTCCTAAATTTTAACATCATAATTCAGAACCACTGATTTGATAATAAATTATATGAGATTTGAAAACGCCCATAGTAAGCTAAGATAAGCCTGTTTACGATCGCGCAATCGATCTCGAGAATTCTTGAAGCTTGGTATATCCGCTCATGAAACGCCTTTTTGATCATTAGAACAAAAATCGATTTGTTCTTGGATTTAGTAAAACATCAGTGTGCGGTGGATCGTAATTCATCAGTTTGCTGTTCGCAATTGCCCATCTTTGGTGTTGGCTAGCTCTAAAGTCGGGAACGAATGCTGCCCGCTGCACACCCCTGCTCTAGAAGGCATTGTTTAGTGCATACGTTGAAACGACACTCACACAGGATAAATGCAATTTCCCGGGTTCCAACATCTCTTCCAAGTGGGTTGTCTGCTCGACCGTGGGGGAACAGTCCGGAAGAAGAGCAAGCACTTGCTGAATTGAAAAAGCGCATGTCTGCCTGGCCTTACACTGTCGATGATGCTACAATGAAGTGGTTCTTACGGGATCGAGGTCTTAATCCTGTAGCTGCAGAGGACAAGTTATTGATGATGCTCCGCTGGAGAATGGAGTTTGGTGCTGACCGTTTGCAGGTGACAGATGTTGCTGCTGAGGCTGCTACTGGAAAAGCATATTTGCATAGTAAGCCGGATATCTTGGGCAGACCAGTGATAATAGTCAGAGCTGCAAAGCACTTTACCGGAGTTCGTTCATTAAAAGAAAGCGAACAGTTATGCGTTTACCTGCTTGACAGAGCGGTAGAAAAGTTGCAACATGAAGACTCTCCACAAGAGACCCTGCTAGGAATATTTGATTTGAGAGGCTTTGGACATGCAAATGCAGACATAGGATTTGTGAGGTTCATGGTGGATGTTTTTTTCTCATACTACCCAAAAAGGCTAAGTCAGGTACTCTTTGTGGAGGCCCCATGGGTGTTTAAACCTGGCTGGGAGATGGTGAAACCGTGGCTCAAGAAATATGCGGCACTTGTACGGTTTGTCAGTGTAGATGATGTTAGACATGAGTATTTCAAGCCTGAAACCCTGCCTGATGACTTTGCTCCCAAATCATTTCTGACAAGGTCCGAGAACTAGGCACCCAACTCGTGTATCTATTGCTGAATTACATAACTTGCTGGTAATAAAGCTTCTCTACCGCAGTCTGCGTGCCTCACGCTCTGATTCCATCAATGCCAGAATATCCCCTTCACGCACTGGGCCCTTTACGTTGCGCATGATGAGCCGGTTCTGGTCATCCAAAAACTTAACGCGGACCTGGGTAACCTGCAAGGCGATGTCGGTCAACGACTGCTGCTGCTAGACAAGTGGGCCAAGACGGTACCCGAATGAATGAATCGTACCTGACCACGGCTACCAGTGCGGCCTATCACCTTCATAACAATAGCCAGCTTTACTGGGGTGTCCTGTTGAGAAATGATGTTATTGGGGTTAGCAAATCAGCGATCGAGCGGATATACATGTCATGTTGGCTCAAAAATATGAAACGTTAAGCCAAAACCATTTGCGTAACAAACGTATGGTTTCAAAGTCTAAGCTGCATACACAAGCCATCACTTGGCATCAAAGGGCTATAGTCTTGCAGAACTCACCATGGTGTCGTCAAATCTTTAACTACACTGGAATGGACAATAGTGCAAGATTTTAATCGGCACCGAGTCGTAGTTTACCTTATTTGCTCCTGCTTAGCCTCCAACGAAGCCACTCCTTGAAAAGAGCATGCATTGCCACCTGGGTCTTCACGGAGGTGACCCCATGTTCACCCTCCTTGTCCAATTAGACATCCCAGACTCTTATTCCCAGGCTCAATTGGATCTAACTTCTGGTAGAACTGAAAATGCCATTACACATTATAACCAGAACAAACGATGTTGCTCATCAAGTATCACTGGCCAGTATCGACATGGAAGTACTTGAAGCCCATTTTTAACCGTGGTGCCAGGATCCCAGTATTCCATAGATGGACTAAAGTGGCGCCTCTTGCGAGATGACAACATATATTTTATGTATATTTGGTCCTTGGTGGCCAGAAAGCTGGATCACCATGGCATTATCAAATTTGCCTTCAATAATTAATCAGATACAGACAACCCCAAACACGCAAAAGGAAATTGAAAACCTGAACAAGTTTCTTAAGAGTTCACAGATGGATGGCCTGCTCAGACGAGAAAGTTTAGCCGCTGTTAAAGAGGCTTTGAGCAAACTCAATCCTGCAGATCACTCGTTAGGTTATCTGTACCTTTTGGAATCCAAAGCTAGGGAAGCTTCTGGTTTATATGCCGAAAATTCGTTCAATCAAATCAGAGTTTTTCTTTCCGTGTGCTTACCTGAGCAAGTGTGCTTAGCACCCAGGAAGCTCGCTGAGATTTGTCGGTTGTTTTCGGGCTTGGCGGTCTCTGCAAACAGCACTGCCCTTGCTATTGTTCCTCTGAAAAGGAGTCTTTCATTCTTTGATAGAGATTTGCTAACACCTATGCATATAGATTTCTTGCAAGTGTGCATTTTGTCAAAGTCCTATAGAATTGGATCTTGTGTCTTTGACCATCCAGTTTCAGAAGTGGATCCATTGATAACCGGCTGTACAGCACGAGATGTGCTGCTGTACTGCTATTATGGCTCAATCGTCCTCTTGGGGCTACATAGATATAGGGAAGCCCTTGATATACTGCATTTAGCAATAACAATTCCAGCTTCAATCATGAATGCCATCACAGTAGCTTGTATAAAACGCTGGATTCTGGTTTCCATCATATTAGGATATGCCCTTCCTACATTACCTCAGTATGCTCCTCCTCCTGTATGTCGTGCTATGAAGAGCGAGTGCGGGGCCTATACTGAGTTTGCTAAAAAGTGTCAACGCTTGTCGCCACAAGACAATGCAGCTCATATTTTTGCGGTGGACCAAAGATTACTCTGGGAACAAGATGGTAACACAGGGTTGGTCGCCCTTGCATTAGAGGTAGCTAAACGCCGTCATACTTCAATGTCGGCCGGACTATACTTCAGCTCTGCAATGGAAGCCTTTGGAGTGGAAGAGAACCACCTTCTAAAGATGATTGAATGTGGAGATTTAAATGCTCGTATCTCTCAGAAGTCCCAGGTAATTTTCTTCTTTGGAGAAGAAGCCTTCATGACTGGCACTGATATAGAAGAGTTGATGGGACAGTCAATACTATTGCATGAGAAGCTAATTGATTTAGAGTTCAAGATGTCCATGAATAGGAAGTTCCTCATCAAGACTACATCAGCCGCAGTGAAGAAAACAACGGATGACTAGAGACAACTTGTGCGAGTCTCTAATGCTTCAATGTGCAATAATTTACCGTACTGTAAAAACGCGAGCATCAGCAGGTAAGAACATCTGTAGTTTCTTCAGATACGAAAGTGAGGCAGAGCATTGCCTGAGACGTGCCGATTTTGACCACTTGCAGCTCCATCACATTGGGGATCATTAGTCCCTTGGAATGAGAAAGTAGTACACCTACCAAAATGCACTCCGATATCAACTCCTTACAACATGGGTTCTTGTAAGTCAAACATGGGACTACGACATTATAAACTTGAGCAATTTGCCAGGTGTACTTACCCATTGGCCTTGCCCTTGATTGTACTGCAGCTATTTCCTTTGCAGCTGTTGCACGAAGTGTAGAGGTTGCCCGACTGCCAGTTTTGGACAGTAATATCCTGAAAATAGTCTCAGCATGGTGGCAGATCCCTCAGTACTTTCAAACAGTCAAATAGAAACACTACACCCCCCAATTGGGACGTCGGGTGCTTGCAAAACGTATTGGTTCGGAGCCTTATTCTTGTCAAGGCCATGACAGCATGAACGCTTTGCTCGAGTGACTAATTGTTAGCAGGTTTAATTGGGAGGCTAATGTTCTTTATCCTTGGTTACCGCCGTTCAAGTATCTCTTTTCAAGATGTCACCCGAGGTGCGAGGCGACAACACCGTCAACCGAGGCATCTTGACTTCAGCAATATTGCATCTAAAACGTCTGCAAGAATTACAGTATTACGATGCAGTGGGAGAAGAGATTGCCTGTACTAGCAAGTGGTCTTCAATGCTGATGGACGATTAAGAGTATCCTTAGGCAACTACGTGCTTACTCCCTGCCACACATCAACTGCAGTTGCTTATATGTCGTGCGATCCTCGTTGATATTGCACCCGTTTCTATCCTGAACATTTAAATACGTCGGGGAAACGTTCTATAAAAAAGTTCAGCTTTCGGATGTTGTACGTTATTGTCCCCTAATTTGTCGAACTAAGAATCGTACAATATCAAGCTACACCAAAACTCAGTCAGGATAACCTCCGATCGTTATCTTTCATCCAATGTCGATGGGACGTTTTCTTGAAGATCGTAGACCAGGCCTAGACTAGGCATTGTCCATTATGCTCGCTCTTACATGCGCATCCACCCTCCTTTAAAATGCTGTTCACTTCATCAACTAGTCAGGTAATTGATGGCAAAATCCAGAACTCAAATTTTTGAAACCATTCTTTTCACGGAAATCTACACAGTCTAGGGCTCCCCCTGCAATGCGTGCAAAAACATCTCCACTCTGGAATAGCTCAGTAGTCATTGCGGGAATTGTTATATGTCTTTTGTTATTCTATTTAGACAAACACAAAATTTACTCTGCCCCAACAGTATCACTTGAAGCATCGCTTGGATCTGAGGATTTAGCCCCGTGCGCGGTACACCTTGCCCTGCCCTCATGGATAACCGGTCGATCAGTATGTCACTTATATCCACATTATTATATTCCGCCGTTTAATAGTCTTCCTCACTGCAGACTGAGGTTCCTGGTAGGAAGATAGACAGTTCTCAAGTCATTAACTCCAGCGCACTGTGGAAGCAACCATTGCTGCCCCTTAGCAGTCTCCAACGGGGTGTGGTGTCTTTTGGAGATCCAGCTAGGCTCAGGCGAGTTGTGCATCGCCTTGCGACAGGCAAGCATGTTTCCATCGTTGGGCTTGGGTCCAGCATTACTGTTGGAGCAGGTGGCGATGCGGTTTTGGCCAATGGGACGATAACGGGTCCGTGGCCAGGCTACTTGTACCAGTTTGGACGCTGGATCAGAGAAGCTTTTCCTGCAGCAAATGCAAGTTTGGTTAATGCTGCAGTCTCTGCAACTCACCAAAGCGTGTTCAGCGCTTGCCTGCACACGATGGTCCCGGAGACTGTAGATCTTTTGGTGGCGGAAGTTGGTCTTTCTCAACACTTTTGTGACCCTCACTACGCCGCAGTTCCAGCTGTGGAACGTATCATACGAGCTGCGTTGCAATACCCCAAGCAACCTGCTATCATACTCATGCAGGCATATGGCTGGGAGCAGTCATCCAATGGAGTTCAAGGTAACCAAGGAAGCTTTTATGACAATATAGAAAATGTACTGAATGTGCAGGCTAGTTATTATGGCTTGCCAGTGGTTTCAGTACGCAGTGGCATGTGGCATCTGATGGCGCAGAATCGGACTGGTTTTAAGGTTGGATCGAGAGTTTTTGATCATCCAGAGCTTGTAGATGAGCTGTTCTATTTCGATGGTATCCATCCAAACGGGAGGACTGGCCATCGGTACATGTCTGAGATGTTACAGTTCCTGATTCAAACGACTGTTGTTGGACTACACATACAACCCTGGGCCGGAGAGGGGGAGGAGGCTCCGGCAGGCTCGGCTGTTCCGCCTCCGATAATATCTGGCAATTGGGAGAAGAAGGCATCAGTTTGCAACCTTAAGAAAGACTTTGAGAAGTTTGTAGTTGAGGCAAGTAGCTTTAGTTGGGTTAACGAACACCCAGATGCACCTAATTCTGCTGCAGAGAAGTGGGGTTGGGTTGCCCTGCATCCAGGCTCGTATGCGGATATCTTAGTGGACACAGTCATCAACGGTGCCGCTAGTACAGGGAGCGATGCTCTCAACACATCAGACAAAGAGTCCATAGTGTTGTTAGGCCATATGAAGAGTTATGAACACATGGGACAGGCCCGTGTAGAGTGTATCGCTAATTGCACTTGTGAGCCCACTATCTTCAACTCACTTTGGGAGACGAAGGCTTCTGTAATGGATCTGCACAGCTTCAAAGTAAAGGAGCATCCATGGTGTAGGATTCGCGTGACTGTGCTTGATGCGACAAGCAATCCGACAGGAGAGCACAAAATTAAGTTGTCTGGAATTATTGTTGTCCCGAGTGGAACATGGGTGGTAGAGGGGTCCAAGTACTTTTACACTGAACAAACGTCCTTGGCTGTATAGGCACTATTACCAAAGCAGCCCCCCTTAATTGCCTGTTAATCTGGTGCACTTCATTCTGGCCACGTTTCGGGGGCAGATGGCTCTACCTGCAACTTATGCTCGATCACCACCTCCTGCTTTTTTAAACCCTATCTTTGTTTTGTTTTGCCCTGCCTCAACTTCAGACATTGTTTTTGGGAACTCTTATGTTCTGCCTTCAGGGCAAGGTTAAAATACTAGTTATCAGCAGTAGAACAGGCCTTCATGCGACCGGCATCGTATGGGCTGGTGGCAACTCTGCACTTCATTAGGGTCGGTCGACTTCCGAACCTACTCAGTACTTTAACTATGTTTTTTCTTTTTATTTAAGTGAAGGGCAAATGAGAGAGGTTGGCGCGTGAAGAGGTGCCCAACCAGTTTCTGTGAAGAGCACGCAGGCATTGACAGACACCGTCCACTCAAAAAGGTGCGTACCACCGCGTACCACCGCGTACTACCGCGTACCACCTGCGCACCACGAAGCTTTAGGGCTATAAAAAATATTACCGTGGTGGTACGCATCAATGGGGCAGCAAGGCAAGAAAGAAGAGGAAGGATGTCAGCTGATCAGTGGAGCCGCTCATGGAGGGGTGTACGACCTGCGTACCACCTGCGTACCACGTTCAATATAGTTCATACAACGTAAAATCGTGGTGGTACGCACCCCTACTGCGGTCTGTGGAGGGAAAGTGTAGCCACACTACATTTGAGACAGGGCCGCCTTTCGGGTTTTCTTAGGGTTCCTCTAGTTTTTTAGGTTTCTTAAGGGTTTCTTAGGGTTTCTTAGGGTTTCTCAGGGTTTCTTTAGGGTTTCTT
>JAAMXV010000696.1:81033-111522 GCA_019693495.1 Axilococcus clingmanii | reverse complement strand
CACACACACACACACACACACACACACACACACACACACACACACACACACACACACACACAGTGTGCGATCTGAGTTACGCAGTGAACTACATCGCCGACTGTAACAACTGCTCGATAAATTGAATTCTCCTCATTGACAGCACAGCAACTCCATCCGCCATTGCTTGCAGCTCCTGCAGACTCTTTTCAGAGGTGGCTCTTGGGGCACACGGGAACTTGGATGATGCCATCATGTCACCACCCAGGTTATCACCAGGAATTGGTGGAAACCACAATTCCGCCAGTAGCACTGCTAATGTAGCTGACGTCAATCCACTCTTAGAACTCATCTCTGGCTGCAGGGCAGCTTTAAAGAGCTCTAGGGATCTGTCTATGACTTCCAGATCTGCCTCCTCGGCTCCCTCTCGTGCCAAGGCAGCCGCCGTCACAGGAGTCAGCGGCACTGCCACATCGCATACCTCTATGGCACCTTTGGGTAGCAGCGGCATTGGGAGGGCAGCATACAATGCCATCAAAACAGACGCTACAGCGGTTGCTGAGGCAGTATCTTCGGGGATATCACCTCCTTCATCTAGAATTTTTCGGATGGCATGGATCTCTTCTATGATCTGACTACCATGGCACATCTCAGCTGCCGCCCTGGCTTCATCTACGCTGCTCACAAAGAGACCTGGTTGCGCCAGGGTCTCAATATTCTTGCTATTCAGTAAATAGTCGATCGTTTTCGTGAATGGCCGAGTGTCTGGGGTGAACTGAGGACTCAGCCCGAAGCACGAAGGTTGATATGTTCCAGTCACGCTCAAAAACATGTCGTTCCCATTTGCAACACGGATGATGAGAATGGCATCCAGGGTGCCTTTTTCATCTATACTGACCTCTTGCGCAGCCCCCAGAGGACCCCCAGTGACACAAGCCCTCAATCGTATCTCAGTAGAGGAGGGCCCACCGTCATCCCCTTGCCCATACAGCTCCCCTGAGGCAGGTTGGATCTGGAGCCAAGCTGGATGTGTCGCCGTCGCTCCAGGGAGTCCAATCAATTTCCAAAATGCAACCACCCCGGGCGTCAGAGTTTTTATAGTCAAGGTCAAAATCTTCTCTTCTGCATACCCCAACACGCCCAGGTCAATGTGCTTGGGCTCCAAGGCACAGCATGGGCACGCAGAATTCTCATGGGCGTCTACGATTTTTCTAGCTACTTCAACAGCAGCCTCTACTTGATCTGGGACATAGTGTCTCGCTCTCACCAGGAATGCAGCGGATACTGGTCTGTGATCGCTGAACACGGGTTTCTGACTCGCTTTATAGGTCAATTGTGTCATGTGCGATGCCGACTTATACAAAATTCTATCCGTCCATGCCGGCATTCTGATTTTTTCAACTCCGCTTTTCAGTGAGCCTGCTGCTTGCTGAGGAGCAGAGGCAANTCCTCCTCCTCCTCCTCCTCCCCAACATAAAAATCTGTCGTCCTCTTGTATTTGAACGTGGGCGGGAATGCAATGTCGGCCTCACTCCAACCATTGAATACAATACCATCTCTCATCGCACTTCTCAATTGATCTCTCTCCAATAATGCATGCACATGCCCAGCACGGATAGCAGCAGCGACGATAGCAGGTGTAAGTTGTCCTATCCCACCGATTTCAGTCGACCGTTTCACCAACCGGTAATTGAGGTCCCCCATCCAAAGGGCATGCTCCACATCTAGGAGACCATTCTCATCTCCCCAGTGACCATCTCTCTTGGGGAGTAAGGAGAGCCTAGTAGATGAGTCAGAGACTTCTGCAGTAGGTATGGTAGATGCAGAGTCATCGTCATCATCATGGCCCAGAGCCATTGGAGGAGGAAGAGATGAAGAGCCATGGAGGGTCACATAGGCCCCCCTTCTGAGGGCTTCTGAATAGTCCGCGTGTCTCCTCAAATCGTCCCCTTCATTGTCGCCCGAGGACAAATGGGCGTTGATGATCGCCAAAGAGGAGTCATACACTCTCAATCGGACACCGACTGCTCCCTTGTTCCCCAGCATCCCCAGCACACCAGTCCCAACCGCTGCAATTTGCACGCCTCGAATGGCGTGCGCTCTGTCAGATCGAACAAACACAGTGAGATAAATACCTACGAGCTGTGCACCTGCTATTTTAATAAATGTACCAATGCTGCTGTTGTTGTTGCTGTTGTTCTCTAATATTAAATTATGTGCGTTGAGAGTGGCTGCTACTGCCGAGTCCCAGTAGTGGGATGCCTCTGTGACAGCAGCTCCGCCTAGCACCACATTGGTGGCGTTCAATGGCACGATCTCTTGGAACCCTACCGCTACAATATCGGCATGACGACCTCCGCTCAACCACTCATCTAATGTATTATTATTCTCTGGGTCATCCCTTCCAGGTCTGCGCCCATTGACGTTGAATGTCCCGGCAAAGAGCTTCACGTCATGATGCTGTGTGTAGTTTTCTGGAGGGATTAATAAAAATTGTTGCCGGACCGCTGATGAACGAGCTGCAGCTTTTAAAAGATGTGCAAGTGGTGGGTCTATGACTTCGAAATCTGTATTAGAGTCTGGAATGAAAGAGGAAGGGGAGACATGTGGCTCCCCTTCCTGTAGTAGGGAAGTGCAGGGGGGTTCCACAACTGGCTGCGGGACCTTGTTGGCCGTTGGCCGACGAAATCTCTGACTGAAGTCTGTACCGGCCTTGATCTATATAACGAATATGCAAAACATCAGTATTGGAGAGCAAAGTAACACCATGGCAAAGGAAATGCACTTGCCACATCTGAGAATTGTTGCTTCATCGTAGCAGTTTCTTCTGATCAAGATCAAAAAATTGGACGATACAGCTAGTACTCGTGCGTCAATATCACATGTTTCATGACTCTATAAGATTACACAAACTGAATTATATTGTACGTTGGGACGCAGATGAGACATTGAGGGCACACTTGCAAAGTATGAAATGCCGTCGTGTCGACGTAAGAATGATACTCCTTTGGTAGCTGCTAAATTATAAGTGTCGATAGGTACAAATTTACATTTGTAGGCTTGTTTCCTTACGGTACTTTGTTTACATCCTAATCTGAAGTAAGAAATGGCTCCTCTTGACCTTGACGCCTGGGTAGAGAAAGTCAAAGGCGGCGACTATCTTGCAGAAGAGGAATTGAAAGCCCTTTGTGACTATGTGCGTTTTGCCTTTTGCCATCACCCAACGTGTGCCCGTCAACCTCCGGCTCAATCTCTCTCACACACACACACCTCACATTCTACCGCTGACAGGTAAAAGAAATCTTAGTAGAAGAGTCCAATGTACAACCAGTCAATAGTCCAGTCACAGTATGTGGAGATATTCATGGCCAGTTCCATGACTTGCTCAAACTCTTCGAGACCGGTGGTCAGGTTCCAGACACGAACTATGTCTTCATGGGCGATTTTGTTGACAGAGGGTACAATTCCTTGGAAGTTTTTACACTCCTCATGGTTCTGAAAGCACGGTATCCTGCACATGTTACTCTGTTGCGAGGCAACCATGAGAGTAGGCAGATCACCCAGGTGTATGGTTTTTACGACGAGTGCCAAAGAAAGTATGGCAACGCCAATGCGTGGCGCCATTGCACTGACGTATTCGACTACTTGACACTCTCGGCTATCATAGATGGTAGAATAGTATGTGTTCATGGGGGTTTATCCCCAGATTTGAGGACTTTGGATCAAATCAGAGTTATCGACAGAATATGTGAAATCCCTCACGAGGGGCCGTTTTGTGACCTGATGTGGAGTGATCCGGAGGAAGTCGACACCTGGGCCATATCACCCAGAGGAGCTGGATGGCTGTTTGGAGGTAGAGTTGCAGGAGAGTTCAATCATATTAACAGCTTGGAATTGATATGTAGAGCACATCAATTAGTACAGGAAGGCTTGAAGTACATGTTCCAAGATAGGTCTCTAGTCACGGTGTGGAGCGCGCCAAATTATTGCTATAGGTGTGGAAATGTGGCGTCTATTTTGTCATTCAATGAAAATCTGGAAAGGGAAGTGAAGTACTTCACTGAAACGGAAGAAAATAACAATATGATGGCGCCGAGAGCTGCAGTTCCTTACTTCTTGTAAAAAGTGAATGAACCAAATGTGTGTGAGTCACCGCTGCTGCATTCTTTCCAGTGCTTCTCTTGCTGTTATTCTTTTGGGAATAATGTCCTCTAAGAAATCATTCAAGGCGCCCCAATCTGCGACTACCTCAGCAACATGATCGTACTGGAGCTCAGGTTTGGGGCCGCTGTTGCCTTCCTGTTTGATGACCAGGCCTGCTTTCTGGGCTGTCAGCTGCAATAACAACTCAGTGGCCTTTGCTACTGCATAACAAGCTTCAGTTGAGACAGCCTTCAGTTCTGAATCCTCTTTAATGAGGGTTTTAACTCTGTTCAGGGGCAAGATCTGCGAGCGAGCAGTGGAAGTGTGACTGATCAGATGGAGACACCCCAGGAGGGGAGAAATGATTTTCGTACCAATGCATGAAGCCCCTTGCCAGGAGAAGCTATAAAATCAGTCCCTCCTGTTGATGGTACATCGCTTTTGACGTGAGATGGAGGCGCTGGGGTGGTAACGTCTCCTGGCATCAAATCAAGTGTGCGATCAAAAGTTCGAGCCGATGACTTGAGGCTTCTAGAAATGATGTAATGTCTGTATTCATTTAACAATGAAAGAAAGTGTAATTGGTTTAGCTGGTTTCTGAGCAGATGAAAGGGTGCTTTGTAAGGGAAGTCTTATTTACTATTCGTCAAAGGTTTCATAAGTTATTGAGAAAACACATACCGCGATTAAAAAACTTCTGCTTTTGTTGTCCTCTTGATGACAGCAGTGCGATATCCATAGCCAAACTCCACTTGGGCACGGATCTCATCCGAATATATGACTAAAACCGTCGCATGGAAGAAGGTCTTGTACAAAGCGCAGCCTTTTCCTGACAATTACACTAGTTCTTTTTTCCTAGAAAGATTAGTAGTAAATGCAAACGTAGCGCAGAGGAGCTACTGGAAAATTGTAGCGGCCTCTCTGCCTGTCGTCCAGCAATTTACGGCTGTTGCCTTGGCATCTACTGCATCATATCATTTATATTTTGGATCTCTGAGTACATCTAGAATACTTCATTGGGAACTCAATGCCTTCCTTATAGGTACCTGCCTTAGGTCAGTGTGCATCGCACACCAGCAAACACGTCATCGGAACAAGGGAATAGTAATAGCTGCGTATCTGAGGTCGTATGCAAGGTCTGCAGCTACCTCTCTTTTTGGCGGCATGCTATTAGTGCTGATAACATTTTTCTTAGCTCCTCTTCTAGCTAGTTTATCAACATCTGTGAGTACCGATTCAGTGATAGCCACAGCAGTGGGATTGCTCATAATTCATTTGTACACTTTTGATTATGACACCAGCGCTTTGGAGGATGAGGGAGTGAGCACTAGGCTGTCGGTCAGCTCAGCAGTCTGTGCCTCGATTTTAATTGCGAGTAGATTATCATCTGCGTTTCAAATACTTGCAGAAGTGTTTATGGCGCTAGAATTGTTCGTTTTAGGTCCTTATTGTTGGAAGGAAATCGCAAAGATATCTGGCGCTGTGCATGCTGTGCTAACAGCCATATTCGTTAGTGTGGCAGTGGTCGCTATAGCGTACCATACGTCTGAGAAGATGTCACAGCCGGCGCTTTTTTCATTAGCTGCATACATGTGTTCTGTCCTATCTATATCATTTATGTGCCCTGCCTGGCTCATACGGATTCACAAGTACAAGGCAAATATTAATGGTCCTTGGGATGAAGCAAACCCAAAACTGACATGAACTAGATAAGGGAGAATGCAAACTATCGTGTCTTACATTATGATTGGCGGCACATAAAAATTGCAGCATTCATTGGGGCTGTAAAAAAACATAAAACTTTTCAAAACTCTATTTTTCTTTTTCACATTGTGTTTGGCAACACCTTTCTTTGCATCGCAAGGAATGGCTCCTCCTTCTCAAAATCAAATGGCACATAGTTTTGCTCTTCATCATAAATGTGCAGTTCTGTGAAAATAGTCTTCATCATCCTCCAGTTGAACGTGCATTCAGTCATATAGTCACCCCAGTTCTCACGCAGAGAGTCGGTGGCTTTACGGAGATTGTACCATGGAATCTTGGCATTCACATGATGTGGAACATGTACTGAGATGTCATGGCACAAGAATTCTACCAACCAAGGGAAATCACAGTGGACAGTACCTGCTAACTGAGCATGAGCTGCACTCCATTCATTTGCTGGCTTGAATGGAATGTGAGGGGCGGTGTGGTGGATGACGGTGAATGTGCTCATCCAAAAGTGGTAGCCCAACCAGGGCATCAACCAGTACTTGACGAGACCAGTCCACCCTGTATAATACGTCAGTGTCGGTAGTGCGACGAATGCAAACGCAGCACATGCCAACAAGGACACTATCACACGAGGTTGTTGATTTTTAGTGTACTTGTTGAGATCAAAATGCCAGATGGCCCAATGACCTATGGAGGCCCAGAGCTTGAGAGGACTTCCCAAAAAGGTCTTATACAGGGTGGCCATGATTGGATTCCAATCCTTCATTTGCTCTCTCTGTACTGGATGCCAGGCAGTATCCTCCTCGAGTTTGTTGGTGTGTGCATGATGATGGTTGTGCTTTATGCGCCATGGCTCGAATGGATAGATGAGCGGTGCAAACATGAAAGTGCCCACGATATCCTCAAGAAGTTTGTTCTTGCTGAAGGAGCGGTGCCCACAGTCATGTCCAACGACAAACCAGCCCGTGAAGGCCGTGCCTGCCAATGCCCAAGCAAATGGCAGGGCCCACCAGGGGGAGATGGAGATCAAATACTCGCAAGCCGCCATGGAGACAATGGAGATGGCAACGGCGCTCCAAGCTTTCACTGGGTTGAGCTCAAAGACCTCCTGAGGGAGAGTTCTGATGACATCTTGAAGAGTGACGCTGGCTGGGAGCTCCTTGCCAATCTTTCTGTATCCCAACTTCTCTCCAACGGCAGCACGTTCAGCATCGTTGAGCTGGCCGATGGAGATAGCCTCTGCTGCAGCAGCAGCGCTGGTGGCCAATGTCGCCCGGCGAATTGATGTATTTTTGACGCCAGTTACTGAAACAGCAATAAAAGGGGAATGGTGTAAGCGAACAGTGTTAATAGACTCGGAGCTAGGGATAGCATGCGACGATCGTACCTGGACGAGTCGAGCACAGAGAGCGCTGTTGGAATGCCTGCATATTAAAAATGAATATGATGGTTAATTTCTGTGTTAAATCGACAAGATAACTGTCGCATTGTGACAATTCGTACCTTGACTGAGGCATGGCTACCAAGGAAATATTGGGTCATTGAAGCCATATTGATCGACAATTAGACTCTAAGACTTTCCGAACATAAAATAAACGAAATTGTAGCTATCACAGGCCACTTCTCGCAATAGATATGGCCATTTACGCGACCGTGCATCAGACACGAGACAGATTTGATTTCTGAGGTTCTTGTGTGGCGCTTTTACAGAGCCATATCTTGATCTGCCACCACAGTGGCCAGTAAGGGTTCCAGCATACCCTTGATTTTCATCAAGTCTTCTTGCAATTTCAGTTCTACAGCTACTATTTCCCGCAGTACACGCAAACTACCTGCTACATCAGAATCATCGCCAGCAACACCTCCATACTGATCCAATACTCGGTGGCCGACTGCCGCAGCCAATGCAGCATATCGAGGATCTGACACCATTCTACGTAATTGATCTAACAAGGGAACTAATGTGCTTGAATCTCTTCCTGATAAAGCTGCGTTAATGCCAGCCCTGGCTGCCAGCTCTTCTACGACAGTAGTTACTACCTCTGGACGCTTGGTGGCAATGGCAGCATCCAAGGCCTCTCTGTACCTAAATTTTCTCAACAACCGATCAAAGGAAGCCAATGCTGCTTCTTTCTGTTTTGCTATGAGTACATCGTCTTGAGCCGCAGCGGCATTCTGACCTCTTACGAAATATTTATAGCTGGCTGCAGTCAATTTCCTCTGATACCCTCTTGTTTTTTTACCGTCCATCACATCATTACTGTTCCCTCTGGCACCGGCCTTTTGCTTGATGTGCCTCCTTATAGACAGTGTACCGTCAGCCATGCCTACAGCCAAGTGTCTGCCATCAAGGGAGAGCCCAAGGCTCAGAATAGGGGAGGGGTATTTGGAAGCATGAGTCACCTGGAAAGATTCTACATCAAACACCTTCACATGACCGTCTAAAGATGCGGTCAACATTCTGGAGGCACCACCACCACCACCACCGCCTAATGAGTCTGAAAACTGAGCCATCAGTACCTTTGTGATGGTCTTCTGGTGATCGATTGCAGTGTGCAGCAGGCGCCCACCGGAATAGAGATCCCAGACGTTCAGCCGAGTGCCACCCACAGTCACTAGAAGCGATCCTGAAGGGAAGAACGCCAAGGACTCTATGGGTTGATCGTGCTTTAAATTCATTGACGGTTTCTGCATTCGAGCGTCCCAGAGCTTGCATGAATGGTCGTAGCTCCCTGTTGCCCAAATCTCAGAGCTTTTCGGGTTGACTTGAAGTGCTCTGACGTAGTCAATGTGACCGTCAAATCTACTAGTTTGCTGTCCTGTGGTAATATCCCATAGCCTGACAGTAGCATCATCACCCCCAGACACAACATGAGATGTATCAGCTGCAAATTCGGTCACATGGACAGGCCGTTTGTGACCTGTGAGCTGTCGGAGGAGGGTTCTACTTTCCGTGTCGAAAACCCTAACTACTCCTTCTTCTCCTCCAGCAACAACCATCCTTCCATCTTTTCTGAATGTGCCACAATAGGCTTTGTCCTTGAAGCGAGAAATGACTCTACGCACTTTGCGAGTGCCACCGTCATAGAGAATGACCTGAGAGGTGGAGAGGGGCTGCATGAGTTGATATTGAACGGACGGGACACTCAGAAAATCAAACCTACTCGAGTGGATGAAGTCACAGCGAAATGGTGCGGATATGCCTCGCAAAAGTTAATAGTGCTGACGGCTCCTGCCTGCAATGCAGAGAAATTGGTGGTGAGTGCGTGCAGTCCCACGGTACAGTTTGGTTGTCATTTCTTTTGATGTCAACCTACATGAATAGTGGATATAGGAGCTCTGTAGTTTTTCCAGAACTTTCCCTCTGCAGTTTCCCTTAGTTCTCGTGCAGGAAATTGCTTGATTGGGAGTTTCCGATACTCTCCTGCATCATAATCCATTGATATATATTAATAAATCCTCGTATGCATTGTCACTGATGGATGATGATGCATTTTAATGATCCCACCTTATGCATGCACGTCCTGCAGAGAATTGGCCCGTCACTCGATCGCATTACTTCGCCAGAGAAAAATCCGAACCTGGCTGGATAAGCTCGTTTCAGTCTGGCTATAAAAAGTGGCCGGATCAGACTGCTTGGTTGCACACTGAAATTAGGTTTGGATCGTTTTTGAAGGGAAAGGACGCGGATAGTGCGTTTTTGAGTCATTTGAAGTGGCATTGGGTGCAGATAGTAATCGTTAGGGAGAAAGCCATTTTGCTTCAACATTGATAAAGGACTATGAATAGCATGGGAAAGCTTGGTCTGTATGGCCCTCAGCGCCAACAGGTGAGTGAAAGACTTGAATGCCGTGTATATGTTAATCACAAATGCTGACTTCGTTGAGAGCGTGTTTGACAATTTTAACTCCTCGAATACACAGAACACCATCACGCATCAGTTTAACAGTTCAGGTAAATTCATAATCAGCCCTACCTATAGTCCCAACTCATCTCGCTTGACACACCACGCCGTTGTTCCTCTGCAGGCCGACAGTTTGGCTCGACAAGACGCTTTATCTGCCAAAGTAAGAGGTCTTTGGTCTTAGCAAGTGCAGAATCTGACTCAGAGAGCAGATACTCTCCAGATATTCTCTCTGTTGATGAGCTCTCTCTGTGGAAATCTCAGGGCCCGCCGACTCCTCTTCTCGACACAGTTAACTACCCTGTCCACATCAAGAATTTCAATGAGCGCCAGCTCCGCCAACTTTGCAAGGAGTTGAGAGCAGACCTCATCCACACAGTGGCAAAGACAGGGGGGCACTTAGGCTCCAGTCTAGGCGTTGTTGAACTCACAGTTGCGTTGCATTATGTATTCAACACTCCCGAAGACAAGTTCATCTTCGATGTAGGTCACCAGGCGTACATCCACAAAATGCTGACTGGGAGGAGGTCTCGCATGAGCACAATCCGTACCCAAGGGGGGTTATCAGGTTTCACAAAGAGAGATGAATCGCCCCATGACCCCTTTGGGGCTGGTCATTCCTCGACGTCCATCTCAAGCGCTCTGGGCATGGCGGTGGGCAGAGACTTCAAGGGGCGTAGAAACAATGTCGTATCCATCATAGGCGATGGTGCCATCACCGGTGGTATGGCATATGAGGCCATGAACCATGCTGGCTTTCTGGATAAGAACATGATTGTCATTTTGAATGACAACCAACAAGTCTCCTTGCCAACTCAGTACAACGGTAAGAATCAAGACCCTGTGGGAGCATTGTCTTCGACATTGGCCAGACTCCAAGCCAACCGACAGTTGAGAGAGTTGAGGGAGATAGCAAAAGGAGTGACGAAGCAACTTCCCGATGTCATTCAAAATGCAACTGCCAAGATTGACGAGTATGCTCGTGGCATGATCAGCGGCACAGGCAGTACATTGTTTGAGGAGCTGGGATTCTATTACATCGGACCAGTGGATGGACACAATCTGCAAGACATGATTGATGTATTGTCAGAGATCAAGGCCACTGAAACTGTGGGCCCCGTCTTGTTGCACGTCGTGACTGAAAAAGGCAGAGGATACCTCCCAGCCGAGACAGCGTCGGATAAAATGCATGGAGTCGTCCAATATGATACCATTACAGGCAAACAAGTGAAGTCCAATGGGAAGACAATGTCATATACAAACTACTTTGCGGATGCTGTCATCGCAGAGGCAAAGCGCGATAGCCGCGTGGTGGGTATCCATGCAGCGATGGGTGGCGGGACGGGTATGAATCGGGTGGAGAAGGCGTATCCAGAGCGCGTCTTTGATGTGGGCATTGCAGAGCAGCATGCTGTGACATTTGCAGCAGGCCTGGCCTGTGAGGGTTTGATACCCATGGTCGCCATCTACTCCACATTCTTACAGCGTGGGTTCGATCAAGTCGTGCACGACGTGTCCCTCCAAAACTTACCCGTACGCTTTGCTATGGATCGTGGTGGGCTGGTGGGTGCCGATGGTGCCACCCACGTGGGGGCCTTTGACATAACCTACATGGCATGCCTGCCCAACATGGTGGTGATGGCGCCTTCCAATGAAGCTGAGCTGATCAATATGGTAGCGACTTCAGTAGCCATTGATGATAGACCCTCCTGCTTCAGATTCCCAAGAGGCAATGGTATCGGCATAGATCTGGCGGCTGCTGGGATCACTGCGGATCTGAAGGGAACGCCCTTGGAAGTGGGAAAAGGGGTGGTCAGAAGGTCTGGAAAAGATGTGGCACTCGTAGGCTATGGCAGTTCTGTGAATGAATGCCTGGCGGCTGCTGAGATCTTGGAGGCAGCCGGTGTATCAACCACTGTTGTCGATGCTAGATTCTGCAAGCCATTGGACACCACATTGATGAGGCAGTTGGCCACCCAGCACCCAGTTATGATAACGGTTGAGGAAGGTTCCATTGGAGGGTTTGCTGCCCATGTGATGCAGTTCCTTGCTTTGGAAGGTTTATTGGACGGTGGTCTTAAATTTAGGCCGTTGACTTTGCCAGATCGATACATCGAGCATGGCACGCAGGCAGAGCAACTGGCAGAAGCGGGACTGACAGCGAAACATGTTGCTGGGACGGTGTTGACTGTCCTTGGAAAGAAGAGAGAGGCACCTGCAATGTTTACTGCTTAATTAATATGATGAAGAGATATAGTAATAAATTGTGGTTCTGTTGTCGATGTAACTTTAATGAGATAGTTTGATGTTGGGATCCATATCCTCTCTCTAGGCTTGGTGTGGTAAGGTCCAACCGTACTGTCAGTGCACATGGAACTGCCCATGGAGGGCTACGTGAGAGGCAGATAACCTGAAAGTAAAATTGATTTTCAATAAAAATTCGTGATTGCATATTTTGAATCAAAAGTCGACCTCTCGATCGGCAGAATTGAATTTGCAGTTTAAAAGTTTGGTAGTATAGTTGTCGCGATGCTTGCAGGAACAAAGCTTCAAACCAGCAGAATGCAATCATTAAAGGTAATCCGGACCTTTCTGTGGTCTTTTAATGGTGGGGTCTCCTCTTACGACGTCATTGATCGATGCTGGATGTCAGGCAACTGTCCAAAATGCTCTCTTTGTCTCACCAGCAGTCAATACGTCAACATCACAGGGCAGTATCACGTTGCACCGTGCCAGTAGACACAGAACAGTCATTGCTAGGCAAGGAGGCACGGGCGGTGAACCCAGGTGGAGAAGCCGCACTGACGCGGCCGACGCTGATGTCGTCAATATTGCGAGGCGACGTCTTCAAAAAGGCTCTGTCTTACCTGTAGCTCCAAAGGAGCCAGCTGGTGGAATGGATGATTTTGTTCGTAAATTGAAAGCTGCCGTAAGTCAGGTGTCTGCATCACCGCATTTCATCTCCTCCTGCCGTTTTCCCTCTACCCTTGAACTTGTGTTATTATTACCCTCATTCGTTAAATGTGTCCCCACCTATTGCACCTGCAGTGGCGCATCTTCTTTCCGGAAGCAGCCAAGGAGATCACATCAGGAGACAATGCTAAGAAAAGACTTCGTATGATTCTTGTCGCTGACAGATGTGGCGTCAGTGCTGATTATCTAGTCAGCATGAGGGAATCTATAGTGAAGGCAATGCAAGAGTATGTAGAACTTGAATCAGAGGAAGCAGTTGAGGTCTGTCCTTTAGTGCAGCATTGCTGTATGTATGCATTAAGTCCCTTGATGTATGTATGTATGTATATATGAGTCTATTTATATATGCTCTCCCATCTGCAGATCAACCTCTCAATGGATCCAGAGCTCGGCACCATCTATTCCATGGCAGTTCCTGTGCGCAGAGTCAAGCCTACGGTACGTAATTTCTATACTTACTTGCATGCTCAGCTCTTCTCCATACACTATAGTAGTAAACGAAGCTAAGTATACTCTAAATGTGCGCGTGTGCAGAGAGTATTGCAGCCCTTGAGCGAGAATGTAAGCGGTATTTTAGGAGGTTATGACCCGACAGACCCAGACAGCAGTCCAGCTGACAGATTTCCATATGGGGCTTGAGAAGTTATTATTTGATGTATTGAAAGTGAGGAGATTGTAACATGATGTGATGTGTGCCCAGTGTTTGCATACATATATATAATCTCAATCACATCTCAATCACAGAAAAAGAAAGTACACGTCCTGTATTGAGGGCTCCCAAGCAGCGAGATTGCCTTGATACCTTGGCAACTGTGTATTCGCTGTCTCTCTCTCTCACCCTTCTAGTACTAGCTCAGTATCAAGACCTGGCCTTTCTTCAACTCCTTTTGGAAAAACTTAATAATTGTACCGTCCTCGAACATCATTGTTTCATTTGATATACCTCATGCTACTTCAGTAATGATGTATCTGGAATCCAGAGCGATAACGCTTGACACGCACTCGCAACAAGCAGTTTTCTAGGGGACCATTTCAAACACGCTGGGATGCCAGCATGTCCTTCCCAGCGTGCGACTACATCCCCTGTGGCAACGCTCCACACACTGATACTTCTATCAGTACATCCGGAAATAATGTATGCACTATCAGGTGATAAACACGCTTCTAATGCCATGCCTCCTTCAGCTGCGACATCACTACCACTACTACTATTAGTCACCCTCCTGACTACGTCGCCGGTAAAGGCATTCAGCAAATAGATCCGTCCTTCTACAACGCCCAGGAGATACTTGCCGTCCAAACTAAACCTGATGTACCTAAATAGCGACGCGCTGTTCTGCTCTTCTGCTACTGTGAATGCAGTGAATGGTCCTCTGGAGTATTGCCTGGCATCATACAGCTTGACGACACCGCTCTCCGAACCAATGCAGAAGACGAGTCCCTGCTCATCAAAGGCTGCAGTGGGAAGACCTGGTGCATGCAAAAGAGCTTGGCAGAAAGGCGTCCTCAAATCCCATAATCTAACTTGTTTATCTTCTGCTGCTGAAAGAACGACATCTGACTTTGGTGACATGCACAGCGTCGTCACCCTTCCAGTGTGGCCCCTGAAATACCGCAAGTATTTGTTAGAGTTGAGATCGTGGTATCGCCATGCATGATCGCCTCCCTTGTTGGAACTGTAAAGGACTGAATTGGGGTCGTGCGTGAACGATATATTGGCGGCTCCATATTTTCCACTGAGGAGCATTTTTTGTTCGGTGGCGCGCTCGGTGTTGTACACATGGATGGCATCGTCGTCGCCGGCAGTGACGAGCAAGTCTTGAGTTCGATGGAAGTCTAGAGAATTGATTCTATCGCTATTATCCTGTAGTGGCAAAAAGGAGAATGAAAAGATTGAACGGTGATTGCAATTTTTTTCAAGAAAGAAAAGGGATTCGATGCCTACCTTGAAAACCCGAGCTGACCGAAAGCTTTTGATCACGACATCTTCCAGCTGCATACTTTAGACGCTAGAAATCGGCAGTGATATAATAATACTTCATTTCCTTTACTTTTCCTTATTACCTGGGAGCAACACATCTCCTCTCAGCTCCACGTCCATGATGTCTTCATCTTCCATATTTTCTCTTCTCTGTCCCTTCTGTCAGATGGCATTCATCGATCAACTCTGCAACAAGTCAGCATGTATTACATGAATGAAGAGAGGCTATACACAAGGCATTCAAACTTTTTTTCATCGCCCCTCATCCGCAAGACTACTCTCATAGTATCCTTCAAAATCAAATCCACCAGACTCTAGTTCCTTTAAATGGTCTCTAAAATACTGTGCTTGATCTTCAGCTGCAGCCCAAACTGCTTCCTTGTCTGTCAATAACATTCCGTCCTCAGGCTCCAACTCAGCAGTTGACAGTGAAATATTAGAATAATCTGGATCTAATCCCATCACCAGACATGTAATCTCTTCTCCCAACTCAAACACTGCTTGTGCTCTGTCGACATGCTGCCTTGAGATATTACTGATGTGTAAGAGACCACTGTGTTTTGTACCCTGCAATCCAACAAAGACACCAAAGCTCTCAATCCTCCTGACCCTGCCACTGACCAAACTGCCGACTTTCAGTCCCCTCAACGAGTCATTGTCTCCTGCCTTGCTCAGCGAACCCAACACTTTGCGGCTTCCTCTGCTCACTTCTGTGACCGCAACGTTGATCTCTTTTCCTCTATATGTAGAAACCATTTCTGGTTCTGTCCACCAACTGTTTTCATCCTTCTTCTCCAGTTGAGAAACTGGAATAAAGAGGGGAATCCCTCCGATTCTAGACACCAACCCGCCTGAGTTCGCACCATCCACGGTCACCTTGATGTTCTCCCTACCAGCCATCGATGCATCGCATATCTGCTGCAATCTGTACCATAACAGATCCCCATCCATGCCTCTAGCTCCCAATAGAGGACCTTGCTTGCCCTCCGCATCGGCTTCCGGCACCGCCAAAACCATCCATTCCCTGACGAGGCCTCTCGCAATGCAGGGACCCCCATTCCTCTGTTGCTCTTGCTGAGAGCGTGTTGGAGTGTTTGAAGAATCACGTATCGCTACGGGACCTTCTTTGGCCGGGACATACCCCGTTACGCCAGGGTATTTGAGCAGGGCGACACGAGCGCCTTTATCGCTGCTCCAGATGACTTTGCCACAGACTATATCTCCCACTTTGACCCCTCCAAATGGGAGAGTGGGATCAAAGGTAGAAGGAGAGAGTTCTGTGGTCGTTGAGGCAGTATCAAAGGCTTCATCGAGGGAGCCGGATACGTCCACAGAACTCTCGGCGAGCTCCGCCGCAGCATATACTGTGCGACAATTGGTATGGGAGCTAGACGGATGTGTTTGCCTTAAAGATGCAATAGGCAGTTTAGGAATGAGTACAAAGCCAGCCGGAGTCCGAGTGCCAACAGCAGCTAAACCGTGCATCTGCATCGTATGTTCTATTTCGAAAAGGGGTTCAATAAACAGCTGTTTTAAATTATTATGAATCCTACGTTATTGATATAATGAACTACTATGTCTGGGAAAATTCTCGACTCATTATCTACCATTGTCTCGTCAGGGTGGTCTCACCTCCTGACTGATTGGAAGGCCCTTCACCATCTCGAATGGTACAGGAAATCTCGGCCCTCAGCAGGGCAAAAAACGATTCGTCCTGCTCCTGCTCCTCCTCAAGACCTGTGAACTTCCAACCTATATGTGACTGACACTTTCCACAGTATGCAATCTGCCAGCCATACCCATGAAACCAGCTGTGCTCTAATGTGATGCTCCGCCCGTCGTGCTTTGCATCTTCTTCCACTTTGTTCACCAGCACCAAATCATGTACCACTCCATGTGGATTTGTATACAAAGTATCATCTGCCTTCCCGTTATTACTGTGTTTCCAAGCTATAGGAGACTTATCTATGATATCTCTGCAGCGTGCAAGCCGGGCTGTGCAAATGGAAGGAGGCAGCGCATTGGTATCAAACACAGAGCAGAAAATAGAGCCGGTATACAACTTCTCTAGAAGATATGTGAGCCTCTTCAGCCTCGCAATGACACTGTCCAATCTAAATAAGTAGTATCTCTCAATAATATCTAGGGGAAGCAACCTGGATAAGCCATAGGACATTTCCTGCGGGCTCGCTGTGTGATTCGGCCGTGGAGCCGAGGGGAATCTCTCTACATACATTGTGAACGCCTGGCGGGACAACTTTTTGGCATCATACAGTTCATATATTTGTGGTGGTATTGCTGCACCAAAGTAGTGTTCATTTCGCAGGATAAGAGCGTCATCCTCGATCAGCATACAGTCGCCACCCAGCCATCTTGAAAAAGGGGTATCCGGTAGGTGAGCAAAGGCAGCATCAGAGGCATCAGAAGATTCTGAGTCCACCCTCTTCACTCTGTGTCTTCCTATCGCTATTTTATGTCCTGACTCGCTAACAACAATTTCTGTGAGACAACCTTTGTGAACATGCCTCAAATCCATTCCATCGTCCGGAGAAAAGAAGAGCACAAAATAACGGCTGTACGGGGCAGGCCAACGAGAAGCTAAATCAATGATGTAGTCTTTGCCCAACAACGGAAATTCTTGTCCTGGCCAAAGCAGTACGGTTTCAACGACGAATAGAATCCTATACTTTGTACCTAATTGAAAGGGTTTGTTGGGAATTCCGGATACCTCTAGATCGGACATCTGCTAGGTCCGCTGGCTAAATGCGTGGGTTCAATCGCCTCAGCTCCACTGAGAACTGGTAAATACGTTGTGAGGGCATTGTAATATATGATGCTACATCGGAATACAGAATTTCATTTGAGGGTCCTTCAACAGTTCCGGCGCCTCTCTTTCTGAAAGGTCCCCTGCACAACGCGCCTTCGAGCCGTGCATTCTCAAAACTGCAGGAAAATGCACGATTACAGACATATAATACGTCATTAAGTTGCTCATAAGATTGCTAAACTGACGGGAATCGTCCAAACTGAGCATCTGATAGAGCTAACTGACAACGGATTTTACAGATCGATTGGCCCAACTCCTTGTATTACATTAGTCTACTTCTCTATGAAATATCAGTTTTAGGTCATTCCGATACATGGGTAGGCAGCGACAGATAGAATTGTCTGCTTTATTGGCAGTATTCTTTGCCATCGTGACAACCGTCACTGCACAGACGAGCAACTTTCGCATCACCGCGGTGACATTAGACGATGATACCAAAGTCGTAGATCCTGGGCAGACAGTAGCATTTACCCAGACACTTCCCGGGCCTTGGAATGGAGGTTCCTCCGACTACACATTACAGCTCCAGATGCAAAATACTGGTGTTAAGACAGTAGCAGTCACCAGGCAAGTTGCTCTCCTTTATAAAGGCATCAGGACTACCACTCCAGATTGGTCAGAAAAACCGCTCTTCAACAGCACAAAGACAGTAAGTACCTGTACACCAACATGAGCGCCCATCAGCAGTCCACCCTCCTCGGTTGACAGCCCAGCTGCTACTTAAGAGACATCCTCACTCTCTTCCTCTTCCTCTCTTTCTGTACTGCAGGTTGCAGAGACTCCATTACCTTCTATTTTACCCAGCAAATTTTGGCCCGACGGAGGTGCAAGTGTGCTCTTCCCTAGCACACTTATTTCGGGGGAGGGGTGCCAGCCCACCGACCTCACCCTGGTCGTGAGGACTGCATTCACTTTTGGGGATACCACCAGTGCTTCCAACTCCACTGGAGAAGAGCAGATTATCCCTCTCTCCCTTTCTCCCAAGTGTATGCTTCCATCCACGACACCAGACGGTCGCTCTCAGGCAGTCGCAATCACAGCCGGGGACACCTACATGCAGACCTCTGCCGACTCCGTCCCATTTCTGATCGATTTCGGGGGCAAGGTTCTCGAGGAAAATCCAGCAGAGTTGTTTAATGTTACTGGTGCCAGCAGAGTGGATGTCGTCTACTCTGTATCTGATGGCAAATTGTATTTGACAGTATATCCAGCCGACACCAGCAAAGAGGAGCTCATCACCGTCTCCGTTCCGGCTGGTGTCACTCAAAACACGGCAGGGTATCCCAATGAGCCGGCATCTCTGAGCGTACAGTACATACCATCCACTGGCACTCTGCAGTACATCTCATGGGGGCTCAGTGGACTGTTCGCTGCAACAAGTGGCGCGAGTTGGATGACCAGCTTCGTGGTCAGCTGCATGCAGCCCTTCCACACCGCTGGAAGTCTCGGATTTGGCATGCTTGGTTGGTTCACATGGGCACAAAGATTTTATGCATCGGGTCTCATTGCAGCCCCGCAACTTGGCAGCAACTACCGCACTGTATCCAGTGCTTTCATGTGGGCCGATTTCCAGGCACGGCTGCCCTGGGAATGGGGCACTGAGAACGAGGGCAGCCAGCAGAGTACCATCATGTGGCAATACAATAGTTTCGAACATCTGGCCATCATTGAAGTGGCTGAGGACGGTACTTTGGTAATGTATGATGGACCCAATGGGCCCCCACAGTATTTTGCTGATCTCCTGAGCGAGGAGAAGGAGGAGGTAGAAGGAGGAGATGGGAACACGACGGCAGCTCCAGACACATCACAGGCATCACCAGCCCTAGCACCAGCCCTAGCACCCACACCTACATCAACGTCAACGCCAGTGCCAGTGCCAGTGCCAGTGCCAGTGCCAGTGCCAGTGCCAAGCACGAAGCCACCCAGCACCCCCACCCCCACACAAAATGCTCCCCCTGGTGCGCCGTTCTCCGGCAGGTGCGAGAGTCAACAAGGCATCGACTATTTCAGAGGGGACATTTCACCTGGCGAGTTGGCAGATACGCCTGAAGAGTGTTGCAGCAAGTGCAGTCAAAAATCAGAGTGCCGATTTTGGACATGGAGCATTAAGGAGAACAAGTGTTACTTCAAGGGCGCCACCGGGTGGACTTTGAAAACAAATTGTGAGACCTGTGTGAGCGGTAAAAGCACCGCCCCTCCAAAACCTGTGGAGGCTTCTTTGGCTCCTGTCAACCCTCCCAAGCCAATTCCTTCTTCTTCCTCTTCTTCAAATGCTGCTCCAGAAGACAAATCAAAGGAATCAACACCACCAGCCTCCACAACAAAACCCACCGATTCCGGGGGAATCGTCGAGGGTCTGTTGGGGCGCAGACGGTTACTTCAATCCCAGGATACAGTCAAGCGCTTTGTTGTCACCTCTCTCGGTGTGCCCAACGCTGGAGAGCCTGGCTCAGAGAAGTCCTACACACTCAATCCCACAGAAAGTTGGACGAAATCTCGTCTCATCATCGTCAATTCCGACCCCACATCCAACGACTACAAGACCAGCTCTGTCACATACGACTCCCTGTACAGAGTATTATTCTGGCTCGGATGTGTGCTGGCCTTGAGTACCCTTTTTGGCTTCTGTGTCTGGATGCTGGTGTTGATGTGTGACGGGGAGATTCCGGGGGTCATGTACTTTCCTCGAATGCAGCTGGCCCTGACATTGCTGTCTCTCAGTGCGGCATCAATGGTCAGTGCTCAACTTTTCTCAGGCCAGAATGGACTTGTGGCATTGTGTGTCGGTATAGGGCTCCTTGTCCTCTTTCCTATTGGATTCTTGGTGGGAATTGGACTCTTCCTGAGGAAGAAAGTGCAGTTGAAAAAACAGGCTGCCTACTTGTTGACCAGAGCCAACCCTCGGAGGAGACCGACCGCCTGGGACAAGAGCATCGTTGCAGGTTGGATGGGAATGAGTTTGAACAGAGGGAAGTGGAAGAGTCCTGAGGTCAACGGCAAGAACACATTCACATTCAAATGGGGAACCATTTTCGAAGACTGCAGGGGTCCTCTGCATAAGCGGAGAAAGTCTTCCGCGGCAGCAGCTGTTGGCATGACTACAATGAGCAGTGCAGCTTCGGTGGTCTCTGCTGTCAGCAGACACTCCGACACCAGCAGCGGCTCTGAAGTGGTTCGAAGAACTGTATCAGCCAGACACAAAGTAGCCCTGGTGGAGGAGGCTCCGATGACGGAATGCTGTGGTCATGCCGTCTATCGCTCTACATTCCAGGTCTATGGCACGTTGATCGCATTTGCACGCATGGTCGTTTTTGGAATCTTCATCGGTGCTCTGGGTGCTGTGGATGCTGTGCTTCAGTGCTCTCTCTTGCTTTTCCTGGCTGTTGCATACCTTGTCTACCTCCGATGTGTCGTCCCATACAGTAGGCGAGATGAGATGGCATTGGAGTATTTTGTTGCACTGCTGGACATCCTCATCTACTCCATACTCCTGGCGGTGTGCTTTGTGGATGCCAATGATTTCAGTCAAATGAACAGTTTGGGAGGAGCTTTGATAGGCCTGCAGTTGCTGGGATATGTATGCTACTTTATAAATAGGCTATTAATTGTCTTTCATGCATTCACTGAAGTCGTGTGCTCAGGATGTTGCTCAGATTCCTATGAAACCGCTGAGCCAGAAAGAAAGCGTACGTCAGCCCATCACCTTGATATCCTCTTTTTCAAAATCAAATTTTCTTTTTTCTGACCAATGTCTCTACTCACTCACCAATGCAGGACACACAACATCTTACAAGACACGGGAGTATATTATTAATGCAACTGCCTTGTCAGGAGGAGATTTTACATTGGACTCCTCCAGGTGTGAAAGCGATTCTGCTCGCGATTCTCACGCTGAAGCTCTGGAAGAAGGACAGTTTAATGAAGATGAAGATGACGCCACTTACTCAGCACCTGTACATCAGTTCGTTCAAAGTGGAGTACTATCTAGTCCATCAGGAGTTTGTCCTGCTATAATGGAAGAGGAGGAAGAGGGGGACCATTCAAGAAGGAGAACAACCCAAAAGAGCGGAAGCGTGTGGGAGAAATTTTGGGGCTCACTATAATCGGTTGAATTGAAACGGTGTACACTCATAGAATGTTAATTGATTGCTTTAACATATTTTTAAGCATAATTTGAGCAGTTTCGAAGAGTCGTATGGTCTTTCGACAGATGCAAACCCCGTCGTGACCGTGATTCTGGCTCAGACATATTTTTTGTTCGTGGAACAACAGTATGAAGGAACACAAGATGGAGACATCGCAGAGAAATGTTGAGGAACTCAGCACAATCGAAGGACCCAAGTTCATTCTTTTCTTTGCGGAGTGGTGCAGTGACTGCCAGAGGACGTGTGAAGCCATAATTGCAACTGTCAACCAAGCTGGTGCCCCTCTACTAGAGGTACCCGTAGGTGACTCGAAAGCGTGGAAATCTCCCAGCCATCCATATCGACAGCCTCATCCTCAAGGATTCTTTGTGCAAGTTATTCCCAGTCTGGTTTATTGGGATGGCTCTGGTATCAACACAGGACCAAGACTGGCTAAGGAACTAGAGACAGCGACTGCAGAGGAAGCAGCCCTGCTGACCAGTGAATTCATACGAGCATATTTCTCATGTACAAAGGAACATAATAAAGTTTTACAAAAATGATAATCCCCTCCTTATTTGTATTACGAAGGGGAATTTAAACTTACACTGTCTCAACCCTGGGCTTTCTTGAACTGCCATTGACAAGCAATCCATGGCACAGCACCACCTACTGCCACAAGGCCTCCAACAGCTAAGCCAAACTTCAGTTTCCTTGCTCTCATCTGCAAAAAGTGGCAAGCGGGCGGGAGGGTTACACACACTTGATCGGTACCATCTCTGAGATTCATGCCGTCCTACCCCTGTAATATTGTACATGTGAGGTCCATGAAGGTAGTCATCTCCCTGAAGACGAGAACAGAGAGGTTAGCATGGGATTATCAATGACCCTCGGTACTATGACTTCACGCTGATGAATGCATCGTAACGCCTTCTTCAAAACTATATCATCAATAAGTGAAACCATCACATACATGACCATGTCCACCCGCTCGTGCAACGCTGGAGCTTCTAAATCCTCGTAATGACTGTGCTGCTTTAAGAACTTCTCTTCTTGCTGTAGCTGCCAACATCTTTATAAGGATCCTATTTCTTGTCTCTAAGACAGTTTGGTCGCTAAAAGAAGCAACGGTTCATTAAGAGACATACGGCAACTTCTTCACGCCAAGTTTCATTGGACCAAAACCTCTGAAAATGCCGCAGAGAAACTTTTCAATATCAACAGTGTAGTATTTTTTGCCATCATACTCTCGCCAAAATGTCAAATGCTCACGACACTTCTGATGATCGGAAAATTGTGATCAAATGGAGTGGCAGGGAGTTTGACGTCCTAGTCGCCAGTAACGAGACCGTTGAAACTGTCAAGCGAAAGCTAGAAGAAAAGACGTCTGTCACGGCTAAGAGACAGAAGCTCATGCTCAAAACGAAAGCTGGAAAGCCTGCGACGGACTCCACCTTCGTCGGAGACCTGCTTCTTAAACCAGGGATGAAAGTTTTGATGCTTGGCACTGCTGAGGAAACTATTCAAGCTCTTAAAGCCGAAGCTGAGGTTGCTCCACACATACAGGATGATTTTGATCTTGATGAGCGTGGTTTATCTGAAGCTCAGCCATTCGCCCAGAGACCAGAGATCTTGGAGCGGTTGGAGAGGAGGATCGCTTCAGTTGAACCAAAGGTCTTAAACCCTCCTAGAATAGGAAAGAAGTTATTAGTTTTAGATATAGACTATACAATATTTGATTTAGGAAGTGCTGCTGAACGCCCAGAAGAACTGGCCAGGCCGTACTTGCATGAGTTCCTATCATCGGTCTATCAGCACTATGACATTTCCATCTGGTCGGCCACTTCCATGAAATGGATAGAGGTGAAATTGAAAGAACTAGGCGTTTCAACACATCCAGATTATAAAATCACATTTTTCCTAGATCATAAGGCTATGTTGACTGTGAAGCATCCCGAGCATGGTCTGTTTGATTGCAAGCCCTTGCAATTTATCTGGGCAAAATGGCAAGAGTATGGTCCACATAACACCATCATGTTTGATGATCTGCGAAGGAATTACATAATGAATGAACAAAATGGACTGGTCATTAGCCCCTATAGAAAATCATATAAAAATAGAGAGGTAGATAAGGAGCTACTCCATTTGAAGATGTATCTGCTGAAGATTTCAGCTTTGGAGTCGTTGGCACATCTGAAACATAAGAGGTGGAGACAGTATATCTCAGATGAGCTGGAAATTTGAAACCCTTCTGTAACAATGAGTGGAGGTATCATCCCTGGAGTTAATTCATTGCCGAAAGTGGCAATAAATTGTGCTGACGTATATGTGCACGGAGCCCACGTGACATCTTGGCGATCTACAGACGGTCGAGAATTATTATGGCTCAGTAAAAAGGCCATATTCAATCCCCCAACAGCGATACGAGGTGGAATTCCTGTATGCTGGCCACAATTTAGTGACATGGGGCCTATCAAGACAGCTCATGGATTCGCTCGGAACCGCCCTTGGACATGTCTGTCTCAGTCTTCAGATTCAGTCACATTTGCCTTGCAGTCAGATGAGTCTACGCTGAGCTTTTTCCCTTGCGAGTTCTTAGCAGAGCTAACAGTGACTACTGGGGATGACAAGCTTACGCAAACTCTCACCATCCGCAATCCGTCTGCCTCCGAGTCTTTGTCATTCACTGTGGCTCTTCATACCTACCTTCGAGTCACAGATGTAGCCCAGGTGTCTGTCAAAGGTCTTCATAATATCAACTATCTTGACAATTTGCAGAATAGAGCCAGCTTAGTAGATACTGATAAAGAAGTGACATTTCATGGAGAGATGGATAGAATTTATGTGGGAGCGCCAAACATGATCAAGGTACAGGACGGTGAGGGCAGAGCATTCATAGTGAGGAAGTCCGGCTTCAAGGATGCAGTGGTGTGGAATCCTTATATACAGAAGGCCAAAGCCATGAGCGATTTTGGTGATGAGGAATGGAAAGATATGATCTGTGTAGAAGTAGCCAATGCTGGGAGTGGACCAGTGGTGCTGAAACCGGGTTCATCATGGTCTGGTGAGCAGACACTGGAGTATACGCTGTTGGATTGATTCATTTTCTTTTTTATATTGTTTTTTAATCAGTCTGCTCTCACACGGAACTTTTTTTTAATCTCCTACTAGCTTTTGCCTTTTCTGCTTGTAAGATTGCTTCCAATTCAGACACCGTCTTCTCCAACTCTCCATCTTGGTTGACTATGACATAATCAAATTTATTGACGTTGTTCAGCTCCCTCCTTGCAGTTTGAACCCTCAGGAGCATTTTGTCCAAAGGCTCTGTTTTTCTAGATACCAACCTTTCAACCAACTCTAATTCACTCTCAGCTACCAAAAACACGGTCACTACATCTGGCATTAATCTCCCGACTGTCGCAGCGCCTTGAACATCGATTCTGAGGATCACGTCTGTGCCTCGTTGCAATGCATCTTCTACCTGCCGTCTAGGAATACCTTTGTACTCTCCGTAAACTAACGCCCATTCTAAAAGTTCATCGCCTGCTGCTATCCATTCCTCAAATTGGGACTTTCTGACAAAGAAATAGTCGGATCCCTCAACTTCACCAGCCCTCATTGGCCTGGAAGTGGCCGTTACGACAAAGTACAAGTCTGGACGTTTTTCTTGAAGTCTGCGGATGACAGCGTCCTTTCCAACACCACTAGGCCCACTTACAACTAAAACAACTGGAGGAGGTGGAGGAAGCGTGGGCAGACTGCTCAGTGGTCCGAGAGTAGACTCCAGCTCTGCAACAGAGATTGGCGGGAGTGCAGTGCTGCCTGCATGACTTGTGCAGGACAGAATATCTAACTTGCTCCAAGAACTATTTGTAGGCGTCATAACCTTTGATGTAAATGCTTGCGGGGTAGAAGCAAATAAATAACATTTTGCAAATCTGCTAATGAAAACACTTCTTCTGAGCAGAGACTGCATCGTTTGCCCCTTTTGTTCAGATACGAAATATAGTGCGGAAACTTCAGTTTCACCTTCACTATTTAATTATGATAAAAGAGCTCTAGCTCATCAGAAGTCTCCCATCTGTCGCTGGTGGCCCAGCGCTGTCGGCCGCTTTGGCTGTTCTGAAACTTGGGAATTCGTCCAATGCCACCAAATATAAGGTTATACATTATAATGAGTGTCGAAAATATAGTGGGATCCAAACGGCCAGCTCCAGACCACGCGGTTTCTGAGGAGGCGGGTGGTGATCAAATAGAGATTAAGATACAATTTCAAAGACAGATTGTTACAGTCAGAAGATCTGTCAACTCAACTATAGCTGATCTGAAGGCTGAAATAGAGAACGAGACTGGGGTTCCAGCTCAAAACCAAAAGCTGCTGTACAAGCAACAACTGAACGACAAACAACAGCTCCACGAGGTACATACATACCTTCCGAACATCTGCATAGGAACCTATTCTTAACTAACTACAGTTGCTTATTAAAAACGACTCCCTTCTTGACTATCATGCACAGACGACGTTGAAGAATGGCAGTAGAATTATGGTTATAGGCACCAAACCAAGTGATATGCTCAAGACAGATGTAGCCAGCGCCAAGGATTTAGAAACCTGGAACAATGCTCCTGCGAAACAAATCTGGGCTGAGGATGAGCGACACAAGAAAATACTAGCTAAAGAAAAGCCAGAGGAAGCTTGGCCTGGTATCCAAGATAAACAAGTGGTCTTGAAGGATGACCAAAACTACATACCTGGATTGTATAACTCGCAAGGAACCAAGGTGAGATTAACATTTCGAACAGAGATCTCACAGTTATGGATAGCTAGTGCACAGAACACACAGAAAATACCATATCACACCATAGCCCGCATAGAAAGCCAAGTTATACCGGGCGACGAAGGGTATTCAATAGTGAGGATCCAGGTCGGACAAGCTTCGACTTCAAATTACTGGCTGTATTATGTTCCTTCCCAGTATACAGCGCAAATAAAAATAAAAATAAAAGGTGTAGAATATCTGCTGATGTAATCGTTCTGTGTGTTGTTAATATTACAAGCAAGGTTTGTCTGTCTATCAGTGATGTTGCTCCTCTCGGACTATTTAGATATCTTGATGGAGCACGAGAGCGGAGGAGGAGCGGCAGCGATGTCACCCCTGATGTTTAGTGTTGCTCCTTGAGCTTCTCATCGCGTTTTACTAGCCACCTATCCCATTCATCTTGGCCTATAGCTTTTGGTTTTCCGTAGAAGAGCTTATGCACGCCACCTTGAAGACCTCCCATCGTTGCCACAGCAGTGGCTATGATAGCTAATGGGATGACTGCTTCCACCCACGCTGGTATCATTACGTTATTGGAAAGAAAAATCCGTTGATAGAGGAAATATTTGGGCGTAGCTGGACGAGTTTAAGATGGAGCAATGCCACTCTACTGGAAGCTCGGTTGTACGCCTTGCAACTTTCAATTGAATGCCATGAACTTCTTTTGTCGTATGTAAAAGCATCACTTTTGATCACCTTGCTCTTGTCTCGTATCTTTGTCATAATGGTGCCCTATCAAGTGGGAATGGCGCCCCTCGCCATTCTTGGACACGACTCATAGCATGGCCTTAATCAAATTATTTTGAAGACACAAAGCCATTTAGTACAACAGAAAACATCAGTCACTGGAGTTTCATGACAAAGTCGAGGAGTGAGAGAGAGACAGGGGGGAGGGGGGGTTATTTCAGAGACCTGCGGCAGGCGCCAAAGCTGTGTACTAGAGTTTGCAATAAAAGAGAGACATGAGATTCATCTAAAAGGTCACTATTTACTTGCTGTGCTTCTCAATCATAGAAGTCAATTTGTCTCTGGAAGCACCGACAAGCTCGTCAGACTTTGCACCATTTTTGTACACATGGAATGTTGGCATAGCACTGATGCCACACTCCGCGGCGACATCAGCCACCTCATCAACATCAACCTTCAAGAACATTACATTCTCAAATTTGTTGGAAAGCTCCTCAAAGACTGGTGCAATCATACGGCATGGTCCACACCATGTCGCAGTGAAGTCGACGACGACCTGCAGGAGGCAAGACGATGTGAGTGAGCGGACAAGGGGGGAAAACGTTGACTGAAATGCCACCTCGTTACGTATAATGAAGTACAACTTACGGCTTTACCAGCAGCTTTTGCTTCGTCAAGCTTTGCGTTCCATTCGGCTTTGCTGTGAACAACGATCACCTTTCCACCTACAAAGAAGCAGCGTATGTAAACGGTTAAAGACATGTAAAGACAGTACAACTGTGGAAATATCGGAGCGTATCACTCATTAAAGTACTCAAAACCTTCCGATGGGACACGGGGTTCTAGCAAAATGGTGATCACTGCCCGAATGTTCCTACCTGCCATTGTGATTTAAAGTACTATGGTAAATTGATTACTCTTTATCCTACACGTTCGGTTCAAAAAAAGCCAGAAGAAAAGCTCCGAGCAAATAACGTCATATACTGGACCAGGCACCCTCCCCTTACTTTCTAGCAGACTTCAGGACATGGCCGTGATTCCATCACATGCAGCCATTGCCCTTGCTGCAAAGAACCTCACATCTGCATCCTCATCCCCCAGCATTTTTTGCAAGCATGGCTTCAAGGTTGTATCTACCGTCCCCGCGTCCACAAACGGTATCAGCTGCTCTATCGTTTTTGCCACATTGAATCTGACATTTGGGACGGCATCGCCTCCCGCTTTCACTACATTAGGCAGCAATGTATTCACCAACACATCCATGGGCACAGCAGATGCTAATTCTGTTATACATAGCAGTATTGTCATTCTGTATAAGTAATTCCGACTGGCCGTCATGGACGCTATTTCAGGCCCTAGATGATCCCTTGTCCAGGCGGGTCCGAACTCTTTGGACAGATCTGCTAGACATTTGGCTGACGCTTCCCTGATTGAATACACTGGGTCTCTAAGCCATTTGAAGCACTGCGGACCGAGTTTTGCGTTGAACACAGATGATCCTAGCTGTTTTGCAAGCAATGGGACATGTCCGATGATCGCCAATCGCACTCGCCAGTGTTTGTCATCCGACAGCTCTTCTATCGCTGGCATCAGCGATTGTGACAGTGACTCTACTCCAACAACTTCATTCAATGAGTCTAATTTTCCAATGACTCCTAGTCTTACATCCGGCCATTCATCCCTTAATAATTCTAAAAATATGGGCAGCAAATGCTTGCTGGTAGCTTCCTTCCCCAGTTGAGGTCCCAGCTCGGTCACGACATTAGATATTGCTGATCTAACGTATTGGTTGGAGTCTGTGGAGAGGTCTTTTGCTATGGGTACCAATGTTTGCAGAACCTCTTGATTGGGTAACAATTTACCCAAGTCTGCCATTCTCTCTGCTGCAGCCGCACGAACCTCGCCCTCTGTGTCCCCCAGCAACTTCACATAAGGCTGCAGCAGCTCGCTCTGTGTTACCTCGGAACCCAGGGAATCTGCCAGCAATGGAATCTGCTGTGAGACATTCCATCGAACTCGCCAGGACTTATCTGTGCTGAACTGCTTGAGAATGGGGAGGATTCTGCCAATGGCATCATCCTTGGGAAGCACGGCTCCCAGTGGACCACAGGCCTCTACAGTTATCAGTCTGACTGAATCCTGCTCGTCAAGAGTGAGTTGTTCAAATACCGGGAGAAGTTCTTTGCTGACATACTCTGGCTCCACAGCTTGAGCAAATTTTCCCAGGGAGGAGGCTGCCGCTCGTCTAACCATGGGGGTTTCATCTTTGCTGAGCTGGATGAATAGTGCCCTCAGCTGGGCTCTAAGAGAGTCTTGAACTCTTGGGTATGCAGTGCTAAACAGTCGACATGCCGATACACGTGCAGTCCATTCTTTTCGAACCAAACTCTTTATAAGGGGCACTAAATGCTCAGCTACAGATGCATCTGGCATGCTTTCGCCGACAGCTTGAAGAGATTCTACGGCACGCTCTCTGACCACTGTTTCATCCACGCTCGCCAAAGTTTCCAACGGCGGTAACAGGAAATGTGCATACTCTGGACCGCCGACTAGAGGCACGAATTTACCAAGCTCCTCCGCGACAACGAGAAGAACTTCATCTTCGTCGTCATTGTTGTCGTTGAGGAAAGGGATGAGTTCACGCCGAGTCCTTTCTTCCCCTAAAGCGAGTGCAATAGTGCCGAGTCTTCGCACTGAGTTAAGTCTCAGAGCAACGTCCTCGTTCCTCAATTCGTCTCTGCGGGTTTCCCAATGCGATGAAATTGTTAATCGAGCCATGAATCAAACAGCATTCCTTAACCTGCATCATTTTCCAATAAACATACATCAAGACTGCTATGGGATATAAAGTTTCCTCTGGTCCAGCCATTTCCTCGGATGAAATTTTATTGATCACAACAGGTTTTGGTAGAAGATTCTCGACAATGTCATCAAATACTTCGATTATGTGTCTCTTTTAGCAGTGACAAAGTAACAAGACAAGGTAAGTTGAGGTAGTATAAGCCAGCGCACTCCTGTGCAAGTTTAACTTCTTCTCGTGGCAATGCACGCAAGATGATGGGCAGACTGTTTACGATTTTATGGAGATCACAATTCAATAGAGCAAATTTATCCAAATTTAACAACAGCCATGGGAGCAGGTAGAGGTAGATGGGATGGCGAAGAAGATGTCAACGACTCTAGAGATGAGTCTGCTGGCAACCCTAAAAAACGCAAGCAATATAAGATTACAGAGGATGAGGAAGCACGAGCAGATGTAGAGGCCATTCCAACAGATACGTTCCGGAAAGGAACTGCCGCCGACATTGCCATGGCCGAGGTCCTCGAGTTTCGCCAGC